>JABUQX010041358.1:7500-17500 GCA_015478945.1 Trachelipus rathkii | reverse complement strand
CCGCTTTTAGCAATATTGTATCTTATTCTGTATGATGCTTCCACAGCGTTGTCATTGAGTTTGTTCTCAGACATCAGATACGAAGTTACACTGGGGCCATTTGATAGTCTTTGGAAAAAGCTGACATCTTTTTGTTTGTAACTTGGATGCTTAGTTTCTAAATGACGCATTAATAAAGATTGTTTCATGCTGCCATTTGACAATGTTTCCCCACAAATAACACAAAGCGATTTTGGACTGTCCTCATCTCCCATAAATGAAAATCCGTATGTCAAGTAATCATCAGAATATTTTCTCTTCTTTAGAAGAGGCCTGATATTTTTCGATTTATTAATGCTATTATCAATTACCAGAATTCCACTATCAGTCACTGCACACTGGTCTCCTTGCGCTTTTAAATCATCAGGCTGATTAGAAGTACTTGCAGTTGTATATATATATATATATATATATATATATATTATATATATATATATATATATATATATATATATATATATATATATATATATATATATATATATATATATATTAAGAACAATAATTTAATTTCGTAATTTTATATTCTATAATATATTAATTTTTTTCTTTTACATTCTTTTTTAATTAAGCCATTGTTTTCGGATGTTTCCGCCATTACCAATATTTTTTTCGTGTACCCCCAATCGATAGCAGGCGAACCCAGGGGTACCGCGTACCACAGGTGGGAACCGCTGCTGTTTAGAGGATGAAAAAATTTCTTATCGTTATAATTTTAAACTTGAACTATATATATATATATATATATATATATATATATATATATATATATATATATATATATATATATATATATATATATATATATATACTATATATATATAATATATATATTATATATACACGACTATTTAGAAAATTTTTTTTTCAATATTCTTCTTACCATTTTAAAAATTATTTAATATGTGAACTAGATACCAGGGAGGAATCTTACGTTCCAGTTATCAAATTTATATTCTGTAGAATAAAAGTATTTCTAAATCTAAATATAACATTCCAGAATATCCTTTGCACCTTTTAAAAATATTTTTGAATATGGATGATACTCTATTGTTTAGCAAATACATGACGATAAAAAACACCGTCTATCATGTATGAGTTTGATTTTTTAAACATTTCATGCAATCATATATATATATATATATATATATATATATATATATATATATATATATATATATATATATACTTATATATATATATATATATATATAATATATATATATATATATCGTGTGTTTCAAATATGTTGCAACACCTTTATGTAAATATATGTATTTAAATTTAACAAAATATGTACATGAAGAAAGAGACAAATAAGACGATTATGTACCGTCATAACAGCTGTTGAAAGCAATTTCCTGCAACCTACTATTATAGATAAAGGTTGGTACCCGACACTTTTGCGATAGAGATGCAATTTTAACCTCTTTATAGCATTCTAAACAGTTGCAGGCGACAATTCAACCTGTGGTGATAACTTTCTAGGGTATTTTCTAGGTAATCTCGTTAAGCGCTACAATTCATCAGCGCAGAACATAAGCCATTTACAGAGATTTCCTGCCCATTCTCTTTCGATTTTGGGAAGATCTTGTGTCAGGAATTTTTTTTAATCAGACGTGATATTGTCAACTTTGTTTGGAATTGCAGGTTGAGGAATCTTCAATGGAAACTCCTCTCACGCTTTTGTAGATTTGTACGCACAAATGTCTCAAAAATAAATACACATAATACAACACAATGAAATGAACACTACAATGCAACTGCAGCGTAATTTTGTCTTTTCCAGCCTATTGACTGAGTAACGGTGCTGCTAACAGACGAATATTATGTCAGAAAATGTACTTCGCGTAATTTCTACTCTTATCTTTTGGATTTAGCCTTTTATGAAACACACACACACACACACACCACACACACACACACATCACACACACACACACACATCACACACACACACACACACACACACACACACACACCACACACACACACACACATACACATACAAATCATACACAATTATATAATATTATATATATATTATTCTTATATATATTTTATATATATATAATATAAATATATTTATATATATATATATTAATATATATATATATATACTATATAGTTTGTATGCGTTGTAAAGGTTCGTGTATGTTTACTTGCATGTGAATACTCACATTTGAACCTTTTTAAAACGTAACGCATTTTAAACTTTTACATTTAAATCTATCCCCTTTTGGTCATTTGAAGAGAATGGTCCAGATATAATGAAATAAGATTTGGAAGATTTAGAAGAAAGAAGAGGAAGAAGAAAAAGAGGGAGAAATCTTATCATTATCTTAACATTTTCCTTTTAATTTTTTTTTAAAGTTAAGATTGACATTTATAAGTTTTCTCCTTTATTTCTGGAATAAAGATATATTAGGACTTTTAACTTTGAAACTTTGATAGTGTAATATATTTGCTTGTTATATATATATATATATATATATATATATATATATATATATATATATATATATATATATATATATATATATATATATATATATATATATATATATATATTCTCGTGGGAAAAGACTGAAAGTCTACAAGAAATTCACGTCTCATGATAGTTTGAGAAAATCAAATTCAATTTTAAATTAAAGATGGAGATACACGACGTTTGAAATTTTACAGATTAACGGAAGCCGTGATAGTAGGCAAAGTGTTTTAATCTTTACTAAACTAATTTATTTCATTTTAATTTATTTTAATCTTTATTAGTATAGCCCATGAGCGAATGAAGAGCGCTATTAAGTCTTATGTTGGAGGTTTCGATAGAGAGAAAGTAAGTCCTTTCCACAAAGGACAAATAATGTAATTAAAGGTCAGAAAAATCAGTATCTCCTTTCCAATACCGATTGTGCAAGGAGAGTGATATAATCATTTCGACGGCAGGTAAGAGATTGAACATGGTCAGTGAGAATGTGATAATTAATATGGAGAGTAGCCCTTGACTTCTTCTTTTCATGAAGAATCGTATGGGTTTTGTACCTGTTATTCAGTGGGTGAAGGGTGAACCAGCCTCCACTAAATAACTGAACACTTATCACAACCATAACTACCCCTAACACGCACACGATCGGATACTTGACAATAGTTGTGGCTAGCCAAAAATAAATGGGTCGTAAATTTTATTACAGAACATGAGAGGTGAAGCCGTGCTCACCTTATTTGAATGTAATAAATAAATAAAAAATAATAAATTGTAAACGGCGTTTCACAAATATAAAAAAATAATAATGTTATTAAAATTATCAAATAAATGATTCCTATATAAATGCATAAAATAGAAAAAGGATCATTCTCCTTTGATGAATGATATTTTTAATAACATTCACGAGAAATGACCCTCAAGATATTGTAATATGAACTAGAAGTTTAAACTCCTTTTTACACTATTACGTATAATATATATTTAAAATTGAAAACGTGAAGAAAATTATATTACACCTCTAAATTCAAGATCTAAGTTCAAGCAAATGACAAAACAAAAATCGTTTTTTTTTTGTATGATTATTCATCCTACCCTACTATATCAAAGAGCTTTCTTCATGGCTGTTTTCTTACCACAACTTTACAAATGTTAATGGCACCTATTCAAGTCAGCTTGAAGAGTTTTTCCCTTATAATGACGTCACAAATGCAAAACCATGATAATCGTATAGTCACAACTGTATTCTTGATATATTAGCCACATCAACTCATAAAGGTTATCTCTTATGAATCAGTGCGGCCTGAATAGTCAGATGGAAGAATGATATAAAAATTGAAACGTAGATTAATATAAAAGTAGGTGTTTTTATTAATATTAACTGAAGTGATGTTTTCAGTTAAAATAGCTCTATGTGGAGATGAAAGAGAATGTTGAAATCAGACTTTAATGTCGGATAACACCTTCTAATAAAATTGCAATATCAAACAGCAAGGAAATTTTGGTAAGGCGGAAACCAAAAACCAGACAAAACATAGGGTAAATGATGATAAATTCTCATAATAATTTATGTTAATCAATATTAATAAAAATAAATAAATAAATATGTATTGTTATTACTTGCAGGAATGAATAGTAATTACGATCTATTCATAATAAAAATTAACACGTTAATACGATCTATTCATAGTAAAAATTTACAAATAATAATCATAATAATTCTTTGAATATATTAAAATTATTACTTTAAATTACATTTTTTAAGAATTCAATTTCCAGCACCTTTATTTAAGATGATGCATTCTTAGTTTTTTAAAAATAATGAAAAAAATAAAAAATATTTCTAATTTTGAAATCTTATGTTTCAAGTTATTGATAGTGAAATATCGAATTTAAATTAAAAAAAATATATTTAAATTTCTAAAAAATCTAAATTCAAACACAAGTTATTAATTATATTAATTAATATTTAATAATAATAATAATTAATTAATAATAGAAATATATATTATGAATAATAATTAGAAAATAATAATATAATAATTAATAATAATATATAAAAAATAATATAATAATAAAATAATATATTATAATATTATCAATCATCATAACCCACCTTCTCTCCCCAAAACTATGGGGGTAAATTGCGACATTCACATGCACTGGATAACAGAAAAGTTAGTAGAAAAGTCGAAAGAAGAAAGCCCAGCTTACCTGCCCCCTTTATAACTTGAAGTGAGGACTCGTCTTGCAGATCAGTAAAATTCACCCTAATAGCTTCAACTGGGAACCATAGCGACTGGATCACTACTAATGGTCATACTTTAGTCATGTAATGGGATCACCTTGTCGCATTAGGTTGAGGGCCCATAAACAACCATAACACTCCTCAACAAAATCCACGCCATTCACCCCTTATTATAGTTCACTTTCTTCTGCCTCTGCAAATCTCATAAAATCTGATCCCCTCCAGGCATTTCTTTACATGTACTCAATCCACAATTTGTCTTCGGTATCTCCTAGCCTGTGTTCGATTCAGCACAACTCATCACTATATATCCGCTTACTACAACGACTATCATCCATCCTATCCACATAACCAAACCATCTCAATGCTCTTTCATTTATTCCCTTTCTCACACATAAGACACTCCCTAATGAGTTCATTCCTCATTTATCAACTTTCTTACACACATAACACGCCTAATGAATTCGTTCTATATAATGAACCACATTGTATCTATTAGATTTACTATATCTTTTTCAGACCATAGTTATTTACTAATTTAACATCTAATTCAATGTAACATCAATAACCTCTATAGTAAGACCTACCTAGCGCTATCAAGACTTAACATCCCTCTAAGAAGATTTAATTGCTACAGTCACTTCACTACCATTCACTATACTTACCTACTACTAATCTCGCATCAATCCTGTTCCCTTTTCATTATACATATTGTATCCTAATATTTAAACTCTATCACTTGTTCCAGCTGCTCACCATTCCAACTTAACTTCACACCATGAGGACTGTTCTCACTTCACTAAACAAATAACTTTCTCTTTATTCTACGTTTACTATCATAACCCCTTCCTTATACGGGCAACCTGTCAAATCCTCTAAATCAATTATCTCTACAAACTCTTCTAGAAATTCGCCATGAGCTAAATCTGAAGATCATGCCACATATAATAGGTAGGCGGTCATACCTCTACATCTACTCTTCGTCTTCTACCATTAATTATAAAACGACCTTTCCTATCCACCATAATTATATATATCACCTCTAATTACTTTCAATTAAGCCCATCCATATTAGCATAATTGAGATAAGCTCAGGTAAATAATAATACATCCCTGCCTAAATTCTAAGTTTAATTGAATATTTAAATAAACAAGCCACTCTCCACTCCATTTTATTCTTACATGACATCAGCTTCACTATCTAGTACTAACATAACTTTTGATTCCTGTCAGAAGCCTTAAACACCAGAACACCATATATCACTCAACACCTGCATATATGAGCTTCCACTATATATAATCCTATATATACGCCTGTTTCAAAATCCAAAAAACCTAAATACATTATTATTCTTCTTACTCTTTCATTTTCTCCATCATTATTGGTACAATAATGTATATCTTGATCTACAACATCCTCTATAAGAAAAGGTAACGTCCGGACTTATCACGCAATCAGATCCCTCAGTACTGACGCAATCTTTCGACCAAAATCATCAGATGCACATCATCCTATTACGTACATTCCAATACGCTACCATCCCTCCTTTACCCTTATATTATTTCAGTGTGGCTACTTACTATGTTTTCTCCAATCCTTTTTAGATACTATAACCTCCATATAAATCTTTGTTCACAACTTCGCATTCCACTAATACCACCATCTCGCTCCTTTGGATCATTTCACCAGTAATTCATCTATTATCTGCAATTTTCCACTTCTTAACTTCTTACTCTATGCACCAAATTTTATACTCCTCCTTTACTAATAAGAACCTCATCGCCCAAATTACTTATTCACTTACGCTGCACCATCAAACCCACGAACATTGACTATCACCTCTTCATTACTTTCAATGTTATGCATATCAGATTTTCGAAGTTATCCCTCCACACTCTCCTCACATCCATTTTATCAGTTGAGAAAGCACCATCCCTATTTCCTTTTTCGCTAACCGGAGATTCCCCTTATTCTCAATTCTTAACCTTTTCGCGCCTTCTTCCAGAAGAGCTTTTCCTGTTTCTCTTGTAATTTCCATTCAATCCTCCTTCAATCTGTTCATATTACCTCTTTTTTTTTTCTTCTTCGTATGCAATCTTTTAGTATTCCCTTTTTTCCTCCTTTATTATTTTCAAAACATCTTTCTTTTGAACTTCATCATTGGCTTTTAGTACATTTAACGACGCTTCTTTTTTTACTTTTAATCCGCTTGCATCACTCTTCATTCCACCACTCAATGTTAACATTTCTTACTTCCTACTTTAGCCACATCCCAAACTTCCTTTGCACTACTAACAACGCTTCCTTATTTCTTCCAAATTCTGTATAAAGTCTAGTCAACTGTTCACATTCAAAACTTATTTACTTGCGAGCAGCTCTTTAAAGAATACCTACTCTAGCTGTATCTCACTTATTGCACTTGAGACTTCTAACGCTCTTTAATATTCTACCGGGGCACTTCCTCCTTATCACCTTCTCTCCATACAAGCCCCACTAACTTTATTTTACATAAAACAGCATAAATGAATCCGATTATCCATTCCTAACCCGCTCAATGCTGCTTAATCATCCAACTATACTTTCACATACATACATTATTATACCAACGCACAAAATACAGTCTCATGACTTTTCACCTTTTGACTGGATACTCATCTCTACCTACACAAACTTTAGTATACGTAATAAATACTCTTTATGTTTAAAAGAGAAGTAATCTACTTACACATATATCACTTCCTCACAGAAATCAATTCACCTTCTACCATTCTCATTTTGTCCTGACACCCCAAAGCCACCTGTTATATCGTTCCCTTTTTGATCACCTTATCCAACCATTTAGTTTAACCGAACACGTCAACAATAAACTCACTACTGAAAGTTCCTACCAGCGCCCATCCCAAAACATCACTCAGATTATCCAGAATAATCGCACTTAAACTCATTCTAATCATTAGCACCATGTCAACAACTTGGACCTTATTTCAAACTTTTTAAATTTGAAACCACATTAGAATTTCTAGTACTCGCACCAAACAAAAAATCTACCACATAAGCTCTTTACCACAAGTCATCTTCATGCAGAATGCTCTCCATCTCTCCCCGTATCCATTCCTTTCCACACCAGCCATATACACATTTCACACCACACCAATCTTTTTCACCGTTTCCATCTTCAACCTTTGTTTCAGTCAAGGCGAGCAAATCAAATTTGCCATTTACTAAATACATCCATCACCTCTTCTCCTATCTCTCAACATTTCCAGCTCTGACAATTCATGTACATAATAAATCATAATAATAACATTTGTCGCATTGAGCACAACTAGAAGGGTCGCATAACAACGATCACGCACCTTCTCGAGGCATGCAGTTAGCATTGCTGAACAAATGATTTAGGGTGTAGTGAGCAGCACTAAGCCTAGCTACGACAAGTCGCTTTAAGCATCGCCTTCTACACATCGCAGATACTCATCTCTTTGTGGGGCATTCCTGTTTGACACACCCATAGGCCATTGTAACTATACGTTCGATTATGCCCTTTAATTTGTATCTCTAAAGCAGCGGCTCCAAACTTTTTTGATGCGCGTACACTAAACGAAAATAATCTATAAGCTGGTACACTCTACTAGCAGGCCTATAAATAATATAGCAAATAATATATATATATATAGTATATATAATATATATATATATATTGATATATATATATATATGTTATAATAATATATAATATATATATATATATTATATATATTATACTATAATTTATTATATTATATATATATAATATATATAATATAACTATATAATATATATACCTATATATATATATATATATATATATATATATATATATATACTCTAAGACAATAAATAGAACTAATTTTATTATCTATAATCTTTATTTATATTTATAAATATATGTAACTCGTCATAAGAAGAACGCCACCACTAGGTTAGACGTCACATAGAGTAACGGGCAGGCACTAACCACATGAAACCCCATCACCATCACAGACACAAGCATCAGTGTAACTATGTAACAGAAACCACGAATAGGAGAACTCGCTGCAGAACTTCGGCCGTAGCACCGCGATACAATTAGGAAAACATAAACCACATAACTAGAACGCTGGAGAGAGGTGGGGTATAGGATCGAAGCAGAGATGGAATCATTTACACATGTCGAACGATCTTCGATATAGGCAGGCGAGAAGGAGCTGCGATCCAAACCGTCAGGAAGATCAGTGGCGGGCAATAACACAGACTCCACGCGAATAACCACAGGTTGACCGTGCACCTGGTCGATCGGTTCGGTGTAATGCGCCACACGATAAGTATGGCGTGGTCCAACGGTACCAAGAGGAACCTGACCATGTTGCCGGCGAGGACAGGATACGCCCAGGCGCACGACACCCGTGAAAGACGATTTATTATCGTAGCGTGCAATTACGAGAGCGCACACAGCGGCACGCATTGCAGATACAAGCTGGCGGTAGGTAGACACGGCAACCTTAGGGTGGCGTGGAACATAATATCATGCATCGAAGGGCTTGCGTTAGAACATAATATTACCGGCCACGGAGGTCTGCCATAGGTCCACCGCAAACTACACCACGGCACATCGAAGGCGCGACTGGCATTTGGTCGAGAAACACATCCATTTTGGGACGGTCGATGATTGGGCAAGGGTGCTCTTTACGGGCGAGCGAAGTGTCTCTTGTACGGCCTGGACAATGCCGTGCTAGAGTATATCGACTGACCAACGGAGAGGTTCGCGCAGATGCAATGTGCTGCAGGTGCCGCCGTTTGGAGGTGGGGCTCGATTTTGGAGGCATCTCTTTATCGGGGCTACGGAGTTGCAAATCTTCGATGGAGGCACTCTTCCAGCCGTAAGGTATATCACAGACCATCCTCGGAACTATATGAGTTGCCTATATGCCCCTACATTGGTGACTCTTTCATCCTATTGCATGACAATGCAAGAACTACACAAGCCCATGGTGTGAACGACTACCTTATGAAGGTTCAAATTACGGCGTTGGAGTGGCCAGCATTTAGTCCGGACCTCAACCTAATCGAAATACTTGTGGGATAACATGAAAACTGTCGGCATCCGACCAGCTTCAACCACCCTCCACGGGAACACTCCCGGACTTGCAACAGGCCTGCACGACGTATGGGAATCAAATCAATGTTCCAGTGACTTCGCCACTCATCGCAGAGC
>JABUQX010041357.1:75000-82251 GCA_015478945.1 Trachelipus rathkii | reverse complement strand
AGGATACTTTTCTCAGGGATTACCCTCTTTTTTGGAAAACTTACATTAATGTATTTTACTAAAGATATGTTTAAAAAAATTTCTCCTCAGCACTGAAGCATGTTTCCCCCAAAAATTATATCTATGTAAAAACAATAATCTTTGAATTTCCCTTTCTGAGCACTCTTTCCTTGGTTTTATTTTATAAAACACGTTCCATCTTTACTTTAACTAAATATTTTTTCTCTTTACATTTCCACAGCAGCTTTTCCTTCTGTTGAAGTTGAACTTTCTTTCATAATTCACCTTAGAGATTAAGTGACATCGGTTTGATTTTCTTTCTCCATACATCCAACTGTTTATGCTTTATTAATATACGACAGTAACTTATTCTATAGATTAAATCCTCCTATCTCTGAAAGTAATACTAAGAAATCTTGCTTTCTAAAGATATTTCCTATGCTGTTTATACTAAAATTTGGTTATGGGTTTCCACCCTTACTGATGAAAACTGGTTAGTTTTTCTTCTTCTCTCAGTTAGCTGTTGCCACTCTTAGGACACACCAAGGGGTTGCTGACCGCCCCCCTGCGGAATATGCCATCCGGTTTCCTCCCTTAAGTATTTTCGGTGTATTGCGGATTACCAATAACCGTTGTGCGTGTGACTTTAAAACAACGTCTGGGTCGAGGGATAAACGTGCGAACTTGTAAACTTTGTGTGGAACCCTAATTTCATCCTTCTGTAGGTGGACGTATAGAGTACTTTTAAAGGTCACTTCCAGTAAACGAACGGATTTTTGGGTCATCTGGGCATCGACTATGGGCGAAATCTATAACCATCGCATTGTTAACTGAAATCTTTTCTTTTTGCTGGAGATTCTCAGACAGCAGTATCTTTGTCTTTTTGTTCAAAAGAATAAATAGTGCCTTTAAATGTGTTTCTTATTTCATCAGGAGTAGATATAAGAGAATGTTTGCGAGAGACGCTTAAGCGATTGACAAAATAGAACCTTGACTTTCCGGTTTAGTCAGCTTGAAACGAGCAAAGGGACCCTTTCTTCATATATGTGACTTGGCAGGGTCTTCAACTCCTTAATCAGCTTCTTCAAGTACAACGCTAAGAAGAATGGTTTCTCTTTGTTCAGTTAAGAGCTCTGGAGGTAGTTTCTGTGGATTGCAGTATGTAATATACTTCGGGAATGACGCATCCGCTGACACTCCTGGAGAGGGTGCAGCATATGGAGTAAACGAATGAGAACGACTATAACGAGGGGCACCTTTGCGGGATTGCCCAGACCGCTTGGGCACCTGGGATGTTAGGGGCCTGCCAGACGACGAATCGCTGAAATTATGCAAAGGGCCCTTAGGTGAAGGAGAAGGAAGAAAAACGGAAGTGCCTGCTGGTCTGGAAGTAGTAGGGACCGCGGTGGGGTCAGGCTGGGAACATGACAGAGGGTAATTGTTCGTTGATGTTGTTAAACTCACCCTGGTTTAAACTTCAAAAACGTTTTTTCTTTTATTGATTTTTCCATAAAATATTAATCATAAACTTCGTCTTCATATATGAGCAAATATTACAATTAAATAGATGAAACATAAAATTGAATAATAGGATGGGCTGGAAAGGCGTAAATTTCATAAGGATGGGTAATCCTTCTCCCCCCAAATCAGGTTTCAGGCTAGAGACCCGCATAATCTTCCGGACCCCACCCCGTAGGGTAGGCTGTGGATGTGGCCTCGGAAGATCCTCCTGGAACTCTACGCCGGTTTACCCCCCGTGTACCACACGGTACCTTATATCTTCACGTAGAGCCCGAGATTATACACCAGTGTAGAACAGCCTCCTCAATGTTTAACCTTGGCTCGGGTTCCCTACAATTGGCGCCCCAGTCAAAGGTGACCGAAAAGGACCGGTTTTCTTCTGTACCCTCATCCACGGGGAGGAAGTGTTGAGTGAAATGAAAACCCATGCGGGAAGAAGCACCAGATAGCCCAAGAGGCTGTGACGGGAAAAAGGTGAGGGCAAATTACGTACAAGTATTTAAAAGAACTGATGGGTGGGAATTCAACTGTGTCCAGTGTTGGCAAAATACCAGCTTAGAAAATAAATAAAAATGCCCAGTGGATTTTATTGACCTTTTTTTTTAAATATTTTCTAAAATTCCAATAAATTCGGAAAACACAAACAACACTTATACACAAAAGTTCATTGATCCATTTGTATTGAGAATACAATCATGTAAGCTAAAAAGTATGTATTATACTTGATAAATCAACTTTAACACAAAAATAATCAAAAAAATAAATTGTATGAAATATGAAAATAGTAACCAAATTAAAACAAATCTTTCTAGGGAACAGAAAACTTCGATGAAAATATTATAACTCCTCAAATGTTGAAGATGTGTTTAATTTTTTATACATTACCATAATTAGGGTTATTTAATGTTGGAGCAATTTAGAAACTGTCATTGTGGTTCAACCTACTTTTGTACTTTGATTTTAAGTTTGAGAATGGGATACTCTAAAAACTTGGATAATTATTAATTATTAATTATATATATATAATATATATATATATATATATATAAAAAATAAATATTATATATTATATATATATATTATATATAATATTTATATTATAATATAATATTAATATATAAAATATAATATATATAATAATATTTATATAAATAATATATAATATATTATATATATATAATAATATATAATTATACTAACTATATAATACTATATTTATATATTATAATATATATCATATATATATAATATATATAATAATATATATATTATATATATATATATATATATATATATATATATATATATATATATATATATGAAAAACTCGTTTCTTAGCTAAAGGTACACATTAAAAATCATAATACTTTTCAAAATTCATCACAGATACAGAGAGTAACACAATTGATAGCTTTTAATTGAAAATTGATACCTACAACTACATTACTAAAGCATTACTAATAATGTTATTCACTTTTAAATGAATAAACTAGCATTGCGCTTGACTTTCAATCAAAAAAACCGCGTTTTCTTCACATGATACACTATCAGTGAATCTTGGAGATTTTTTGCCCAAAGTAGAAGGAGCGTGAATACCAAAGGCATAGTGCTAGGTCACTCTAGACTTTCCCAACGAACACATTGTGTCTCCTTGCTATCGATCTACGACGTTATTAGAAACTCACAATTCAACATACTGACATCTGATTTGCAAATGCCCTAAAACCTTCGTATAAATGAATGAAAACAAAAAAAATATTTTAAAAACGAGTTGGAAATATACTGAATATATAATTATAATATCTAGCTCTTAGTTAAAAAAAATATATCAATTAATAACAAATGAAAAATTAATAATAATGACAATGATGAGATGGTGCGGCAGGAATTATCTTTCATATCTTTATCCTAAAAAACACCTTTGCCTGTTTTTGCCACTAGATGTGGGGATAAGCGAGTGCGAGTAACATACACTGGAAAAACTTATGGATAATTTGTCTAAGTAGAAAAGTCAATTGACGGTAAAAATGAAAAGAATACCCTTTCCACCTCTCTTTCTTCTTAAGTGTAGAGCTCGTTTCGCAGTGAATAAAAAGAGATATACTCTTCACCTAGGTGCTTTCATATAAGACTTTTAGACGGACCCTTCCATTTTTGTGAGTAAACTTCTTTTGTGTTAAATATCGTAGGAGTTCGAGGGAATAGAGGGCATAACTGTACCGTAAACCATATCCCATACACAAAATTCACGCTCAATTCACATATCACGCTATTAATGACAAACCTTATTCTTTGGTCAATGTCAAAACTACACATTCCTTACTGACTCAATCAAACTTTTCTTCTTCTTTGGTCTCCCCAGCCGGTCGATTTCCAGCAACACTCACCACAATACATTCACCTTTAACTCAACCTAGACTATCATCATCATTATCTAATATGCCTAGGGCACTAAACGAGGCTCACACTCTTTATAATTCTCTCATTTAGGTATTATTCCAGACCACAACGACTACCCTTAACACACTCAATTCCTACTCAATTTATCAATTATTCTGACACCTAGCACTAATAAGCCCCTGATTATCCATCTGAACAGAGTGTGCTTAGATATACTATACCTCTTATTCACACAATAGTTTCACCATAGTTTCATTACAACGGTAACAACATACCCCTCATAGAGAACACCTTTAGCGGCACTCAAGACTCGTCTCTTTCCCACCATTACACATGAAGGATTTAATTCACACTTACCCTTCACCTTCCTAAACATTCACAAACAGTAAACTTTCCTACTACACTCAGACATCATGCCATTCCCTTTTTATCTAAACATATAACCTAAATAAGTTTATAAACTCAGATACTTGTTCTAATTGCACACTACTCACAACATACGATTTTCAACAACGGGAACAATGACTCATAACCCCCACAGTAACTTTCACTTACTCTTATAATAACATTCAACTTTCACCAACTCCCCCCTTTACGCAAACCGTCTGACAAACCCCTCTACAAATCCTGCTGCAAACATATTCTTAACAGATTAAAAAAAGCAAATCAATCAGAATAAGCGTACAAATATAGCAGTTAAGGCACCATACAACTCTTTTCCATTCTTTCCATCAATCTAAACGACCATTGTCCTGCACCATCCCAACCTTTTCCTTAATTACTTTCTCACGCTTTTTTCAACCATAACAGAAGATAAAATAAGGCCGTAAAGTAACATAACCATATCCAGGGCGCTTTCACTCTTACTATTATATTAAATCTATTTCTGGAGCTTTGCCCCGAGACAGACTAGTGACAAGTACGAACTTTTCTATATATGCGACATCTAAGATCCAGTCAAAAGCAAGGCCTACCCACCAAAAAACACCATATATACTAACACATGCACAAGACGGAACCCATTCCAACTAATCCCTGTACATACCACACTAGTATAAAACGACAAAGTCATAAAACTTAAATAAATTTATTTCTTACTTCTCTTCATCATTTTCTGCAATCATTTGTTTCAACTGGGAGTGGAGACATTTGATCCTACACATCCTTCTACACTTCTTAACACTAGCATTCTTAAGTTCTTGCGCCCAATCAGTCATTCGACGCAACTCTTCTCAAAACCAAAATCAGCAATAAAAGTGGGGGTTATATCTATGCACAAAAAACATGGAATGTTGGGTACTCTTTAAGCTAAAAACATACATACCACTTAAAGGAGTTCTGCAATATAAAATATCAAACCACTAACCAAAAGACGATTTTATAGCAAATAATAGGGAGGTTAAAGGCCTTGAAATCCTCATGCAGTTTAATTTAAAACCTGTCGATGGCACATATGACTTCCTCTACTTCATTCTCTTCTTCTCTAATATGCGTTAATCTTACCTCTTTTCCATACAGAATCATAAGATTAACATCTCGTAACTAAAGATGATACTTCTCATCTGAGATTTCTCCTAAATTGAAGAACGAATATAATAGGCAAAATTTTTTGCACTAAGTGCTCGTTGATCTATAATGACAAAGTGTGAAGCTTCTGAAAGAAAAGATTTAAAATTATTGAATCCATTCTTCAAAATAAGTTTACAAAATAGGGAAATAAAAACAGATTTCAAGAATATTCATTATTCTAATCAGATTTCCTTTATGCTCATTCTTAACTGGACTTTGTAAAATGTTTTGTCACATAGAAAAACTTGAGAGAAAACCTATTAATTAAGATAGAGGACGAACTCTTAAATTGCTATAAATAGAACTAGGGCTCAGGGAGAATGGTAGGAAAGGTGATTGATTTCTGTAATGAGAGAGGTATGTGTGTAAAGTAATACTTTCTTTAACACACTAAGAGCTATCCATAAGTAACCTAGAGTGGTTTGTAGTGCTTTAGTAGATGGCTACTCGAAGTGAAAAGTATGAATTGATTTTGTATTGGTAGAAAAGAAAGAAGGAGATATTGAAAATCAGCGTTTGAATTCCTTCAATGCTAAAAGTGTGGGTGTATTAGGAAATTGGGATTATCGTTATCCACTTTATATGTTGTTTCTAAATTTATGATAAACATTCAAGTAGTGCGGCCGACCCTGGATGGAGAGGAAGGTTTGTACGAAACAGCGAATAGGTACAAATTAAGACGTGAGACAGTTAAGTGAATCAAGTTACATTAAGGATAATATGTTAACGACCGCCTCGCTAGTTTAACACTCGATCTGAATGTCCTGAACAAGTTGAATAAAAAAAGGTTTCTGAATATTTCTTTTTCGCTTATGGCGCCACTAATTATATTCATAACGTGTTCGTAGTTTTTGACAAAGGAAGTGTGTGGCATGTGCTAAAGTAGTGAAGTAAGAAATTGCTCCTAACAGCTTGGAATGTTAAAGGAATTTGCAAGAGTGTGTAGTGAACGCGGTTTAAAGGTAAAAAAAGAAAGCGTGGTTGTAATGTACTAATAGCAATATGATGAGAGTTTCAAATAGATATTAGATGCTTGTGAAATCTATATAAGGAATAGAGATAAAAAGAACTAGCTAAAAGTTCTGTAGCGAACCTTATAGAAAAATACCAAAGAGGTCTATAATGAACAGTTTGGAAGGAGGATGATGGGGACTTACAAGGGAATAGGAAGCTCTTCTGGAAGGAAGCGATAAAGGTTAAGATTGAGAATGAGAATGAGGGGAATCTACTTAGAATATAATGAATAGGGATGAGCTCTCGTGACCAGTGAAATGGTAAATGTGAGGGGAGTGTGGAAAAGAACACTTCCGAAAATCTAGGCACAAATATTACAGTAATGATTTTAAATGGTATTTGATCCATGTGTCAACAAGATCTTTGCAGTATTTTTAAAAAGATTAGGCCACCAATTTTTGAAATCTTTGATTTCATCATTTCTCAATGAGTGGACTTTAAATAAAGGGGTAATTTTTTTTGCTCCTTCTATCATTCGGTCAAAACGTCGAATAACTTTTAATTATTCCAAAGTCAAGGTCGCACGGAAGGAAGATGTGGATTCGGACTGGAAAATAGCCATTTGTCACATTAAACCGTCTTGTTATAGTTAGGTTCAGAAGAAATCTTATTAGTGTATGATTTCGATTTTGGCCGGGACAAGCATCGCTAAAGATGTGCAACTCTTTAACTTCAGGAGAAATATCTCTAATAAAATAGTGATTCACATTGGACAAACTTTATCGGGGTTTTTATTTACTACGTTTT
>JABUQX010041357.1:40000-55000 GCA_015478945.1 Trachelipus rathkii | reverse complement strand
TTTCATTCCTTTGTTCCTTAAAATTAAAGTTTTCTCAGCAATAATTTTTTTTCCTTCTGTAAAACGAATTTATTTTATGCATATTTTATCAGATTTTATTTAAAATATAAAATTAATTTTGGGTTACGGAAATAATCTTGAATTTATATTTTGAATTTATATCTTTTGGTTTTCTGAAGTAAGAGGAATATGATCCTTTAAATTAAAAAAAAAAATCTTGGTCTTTCATTTCATTTTTTTATTTTATTTCATTTATGTAGATCCAAAAACTAGTTTTAAAATTCGTATTTGCTTTTTATTCAAAATATGTCTAAATTCAAACGAACAAAAACACTGAAGAATAATATACTTTATACATAAACCATATATATATATATATATATATATATATTATAATATATTATATATTATATATAATATATTAATATATATATAATATATATATTAATATATATATATATTATATATATTATATTATATATATTATATATATAATATTATATATATAATTTTTAAATATATTATATTACGTAGTTTTAATATGTATTTGTATAGTTCACCCTTGAGAAGTAATTGAGTCTATTGTTTTTGAATCCCATTTTGTCAGAGCGTTTTTAGGATTTTAAAACTGTTATAGTTAATTGAATAAGTTGGTATCTTATTATACATCGTTTATTATTATTTAAACCTCTATAAATTAAATTTGAAAAACTGAATTTAAAACTCATATCAACCCTATAGAGGTAATGATTTCTTTTTAAAAAACCTAAGAACAGCTTACTAATAGCTTTATCAATAATACTGTCATTCAAGTGTTCTAATTAACTTAAACTATATAGAGTATTGATTTTTAAGAGACTTCGACTTTTCCAGCAACTCCAATATAGTCCAACACAGCCGGAGACACACGTCTGGTAGCCTGACATTTTTTTTATTTTATAAACTATATTAACAACTAAATTCTTGGATCAATTGTGTTGTGTTAATTGTTTACAGGTTTATAAGAGAACATTGGGAGCAAAGTTTCTTAGGAAGGATTCATGTTGAGGTCTTTCTGGTTATGCTAGTGTATGTCATTTCTCACTAATTTTGTTTTACTCAATATATTATAAACATTTGTGCGTACACAAATTGTGCACACATATACACACAAAATAACACGCAACACACCTGTAATTATAATCATACTCTTATAATCATACATACACACACATGCACACGAATATACACACACATAAAAATACATATATATATATATATATATATATATATATTATATATTATATATATATATATATATAATATATTATATATATATATATATATATATATATATTATATATTATATTATATTTATATATATATACTATATATATATAAATATATTTATATATATAGCTCTATATATTTATATATAATATAAATATATATATATATATATATATATATATATATAATATATATATATATATAAATATATTATATATATATATATATATATATATATATATATAACATTTATAAAAGGGGTGGAGAGATTGTTTAAAGGAGATGGCATATATATATATATATATATATATATATTATATATATAATATTATAATTATATATAATATATATTATATATATATAATTATATATATATATATATAATAGATATAGATATATATATATAATATATATATATATATATATATATATATATATATATATATAGTTAATATTATATATATATAATAATAACATTTTATGACTTCTGATATAGACCTGATACTCTGAAGGTATAAAGGTCAAGCTCATCAACTCTTCTCCTTTAGTGTGGTTTCTTGACTCTCAAGCAATAGTTCTATCTCTAGTTTGTGGGTGAATTCAGTAAAATCTGACTGGAAATCATGGACGTTCGAGCAGAATCCAAACCGAAAGCCAACCGTGGTGAAAATCGTTTACTGATGGTTGTCATTCAGTTTTTAGGAAAAAATTATAGAAAAAATATTCCGTCCAAAGAACAGTTGGCAGAGCTGGTTAAGGAATCTAAAGCAACCGAGAAGCAAATAAAACAATCTCTCATTAATGAGAGACGAAGATTTCTCCCCTTTTTCATAGAGTTTGTAAAAGGGAAAGGCCCCGACAAATACTTGAGGAAAAGAAAGAAGAAAGCAAATTGTGCTTCCTCTCAAAATAAAAGCGTAAAGCGCTTACAAGGAAAAACTAATTATAATGGCCAGGAAAATCGAAAAAAGAATCATATAAAAATAGAAGAGGTAGCAGAAGTGGCAGAAGAAGTGGCATCAGAAGTGGCAGAAGAAGTGGCAGAAAATAAATTGGAATATGCTCCCGTTCAACCCCTGTCCAAAGCTCGATATTTGGAAATGATGAAGATAAGAAGGGAAAACTATTACAGACAATTATTTAAAGAAGCTCAAATGAGTGACGAAGTTATATCGAATATTATGCCATGGTTTAATGATTGAAAGTTAATGTGAAAAAATTTTCTTAAAGTTTGATATTTGATTTGGTGCGTTTAAATGTGGTTTATTTAATTAATTTATTTTAATTGTGCTATTTTCTATTAAGTGATATTTATTGCGCAAATTTTTTTTAAGCGATTTTTATTGTGCTTCCTTAATATATAACTAGTTAAATGTTGTAATTTCAAAATAATTTCTTAATTAAATTTAATATAAAAGAAAATAAGGAATAATGGATGATGAACTATATTTTAAAATTCTAAATAACTATATTTTTTAATCCAATTAAAAATAAATACAACTTTTAATAACTCTTTTAAATAAATAGTTAAATAACAATAACAATGAATAATGGAATAATGGAATAACAATAATGGAATAATGGAATGGAATAATAAATAATAATTATAAATAATAAAATAATAATAATGGAATAATAATAATAATAACAATAATGGAATATTAATAATAATGGAATAATAATAATAATGGAATGGAATAATAATAATAATGCAATTATAATAAAATAATAATATTAAATAACTGCACAACACAAAATAATAATAATATTAATATATAAATTTAGTGAAAATAATAATAAAATTGAAACAGTTTAATTACATTTTTTCTTTATCCATTTCCAAAAACCTTTTTTAATTTTTTTTAACTGGCATGTTTTATAAAAAGGTTTGTTTATTCTTTTATTATATATATATATATATATATATATATATATATATATATATATATATATATATATATATATATATATATATATTATATATCTTTATCTCTATATATATATAGTGGAGGAAGAGTTAGCAGAGTATATATATATATATAGTATATATATATACAATGCTTCTGTCTTTGTATATATCTCTTCTAGAAAGAGAGTATATATATGTGTAATGAGTAGATATGGCGATAGCAGTTTTTTTTTTTATATATATATATATATATATTTCACGTGTTCTAGCTATCCTAATCGCTATTTATTCGTTATTATTGAGAGAATAAATGTTTTATAGAAATATAGGAGGAGGATTCTGTTTATTTATGACCTTTTTAAATCTTTTATTAATCCTTACCAAAGGTCATAAACCAGATGACCATAAAATAATTATAAATCCATGAACCATTTTTCATTCGGATGTAAAACATTGGTATTATAATACGATTTTGTCTCCTAATTATTTTTAGAACACATTTAAATTTTCAATAAACCTGGAACACCCCACACACACGCCCCTCATGAACTTACAAACACACACACCCACGCCCAATACCAAAACTCAATAATACATATATATATATATATATATATATATATATATATATATATATATATATATATATATATATATATATATATATATATATATATATATATATATATATATATATATATATATATATATATATATATATATATATATATATATATATATATATATTGTCTAGTATGGGCCATAGTAGTTTTATATTTATAAATTGTATACTATTGTATACTAAATTGTATCTTTTGAGCAAGATGGTCCATGAACCTATTAGACACGATGCACTGTTAGACTTAATAATATTAACTAACTAACGATGAAAGTATGGTGGATGAGGTTAGAGTTGAGGAGAATTTATTACTTAGGTACGATAATATAATTAGATGAATATGAATGTGATATTCAGTCTAAATTGTGTTAATGAGTGATCAGATTTCCAAAATGGCGATTTCCACCTCAAATTTCGATAATATTTAGTATAACCGAATGGGATAAAAGAGTTTTAAAGACCAAACGTTTTATCATGTGGGAACATTTAAGCAAATTTTAATGAATATTCAGTCAGTATGTCTTAAAGATAAACCCATTAGGGTGGCGAAGAGAAAACATGTTTGGTAAAATATTCAAGGGTAGTAATAGGGAGGATGATTTAGAAAATTATAGGAAAATAGAAATGAACTTAACCAATCAATAATAAAGGAAAAGAGAGAGGCAGAAATTAAAATTGATCAAAATTTAGTGAGCTCAGATAAGGAGTTGGTCAACAATTTCAATGCTTATTTTGCTTTAGTGTTTACTGAGGAAAGATTAGATAATAGGGTGAAGGCTAATAGTTCTGGTATACATGTAACAAATAGACTTACAGAATTTGAATTTGAGGTAAGAGATATTAAACGTTTACTGGACCATATTAACCCAAGTAAAGCTGCAGGTCCTGATGGTATATTTGGTAGAATTCTCAAGGAGGGTAGTAACAGCATTGCAAAGGCACTGTATTTGATTTTTAAGCGATCTATTACATTTCGTGAGGCACCAGATGATGGGAAAACATCATATGTTGTGCCTATCTATAAGAAAGGTAGTAAAGACGATTTGGGAAATTATAGGCCAGTTAGCTTAACATCTCTGGTTGTAAGTTACTGAAAGGTCATATAGAGAAATATTTAGAAGATAACAAGGATAAAATGACTCCACAGCATGGTTTCAGAAAAGGTAGGTCATGTAAGACAAACCCTTTAGAATTTATGGAATACATTACTGACTGCATTGACCGAGGAGATCCAGTTGATATTACATATTTAGACTTTAGCAAAGCTTTTGATAAGGCTGATGAAGAAATTATTGCAATGTGGTATAGGTGGAGTGGTACATGGTTGAATTAAAGAGTGGTTGTGGAATAGAAAAGTGTGTACAACTAAATGGCAATACGTTATCATGGGAAATAGTGAAGAGTGGTGTCCCACAGGGTTCAGTTTGGGGCCACTATTATTCCTCATATATATAAATGATTTAGACCAGGAACTTAGATGCAAGGCTTCCTAAGTTTGCAGATGATGCATGCCACCAGTTACGAAATAGTGAAGGATGTATAAAGATTCAAAATGATCTTGATAAACTTCTTGGGTGGGCAGATAGGTGGCAAATGAATGTTAATAGTAAAAAGTGTAAGGTTCTTCATCTATGTTACTCAAATAAAAGTTTTAACTACGATAGAATGGGGATTGGCTTGAGTCCAGGGGTCCAAGAAAAAGATTTAGGTGGATTATTATAAGCAAGCAAATTTGAAAACCTAATCAGTGTTTGGAAGCAAGGAATAAAGCTAATAAGATGATTGGCATAATAAATAGCATTGTTGTTTACAAGAGCAAGGAAATTATAGGTAAACTGTATAATAGCTTTGCTAGGCCAGTATTAGAGTATTGTGCACAAGTTTGGGCCCCTTATTTAAAGAAAGACTTACATATGTTAGAGAGAGTGCAACGTAGAGCAACAAGGATGATTTCTGTGTTTGAGAGTAAGAGCTATTAGGAGAGGCTGAAGGAGTTAGGAATGTTTTCTGTAGAAAGGCGATATCTCAAAGGGGACATGGTACAAGTCTACAAAATATTTACATCTATTGTTAATACGGAGACCAATAAATTCTTCATAGTAGAGCAAGGCCAGGTGACCAGGAAGCATTATAAGAAAATTAATAAGAAAGCATGCCATCTTGATATAAGAAAGCACTCATTCAGTAATAGTGTTGTTAAATTTTGGAATGGTTTGCCACAGGAGGTTGTTGAGTGTAACTCGATTGAAACATTCAAGAAATGACTGGATAGGTAAATGGATGGTTTGGGTATCATATAATATATTTTGACTAAGCCAAATTGGCGGGTTTTTAGTTACTGTAGTTATTAAGGTTATTTTCATGTTACTATAGTTATTTTGTGGTTAGCATGTATATACTTTAGATAGTTTTTAGTTTTTTGTTTTTGTTTTGTAGACTTTGTGTATAAGTTAGTTATTGACAAGCCCTAGGGTGCTTTGTGGATTTGTATGAGCATGTTTTAGAGTTTGTGTATTCTGTATATAGTTATTGACAAGCCCTAGGGTGATTTGTGGATTTGCCTGAACATGTTGTTTGGTGATTGATTCTGTTGGCTTGGCTGGGGCAGTCTCGATAGGACCATGTTGCTTCTTACTGTCTTTTTATTTCTAATGTTCCTAAATGTTCTAATATATATATATATATATATATATATATATATATATATATATATATATATATATATATATATATATATATATATATATATATATATATATATATATATATATAACATATATATATATATATATATATATATAGAGAGAAAAAGAGAGGCTCGGAGGAATATCTAAATAGATATATAGAAAGTGCGGGAAAGAAGAGCAGGAGAGAGAGAGAGTGGAATTGGATAAGGACAGGGACATGGAAGGAAGGGATGGATGAAATGGATGGAATGGAGAGAGAGAGAGAACATATAAAGAGGAGAGAGGTGAGGTAAATGACGTATCACGTCACAATTGTCTGTTATGAGTCATTACTGAGTCATGCTTGAACACGAAAAATCGTGAAAATATATAATGTTCTCGCTGAGAATTTTGTAGTATGCTCGCAGTTACAGAGTTGTTTTTCAGTGTAAAGGTTGTGTCTGTGTGTTGTTAGTCTTTTTTAATATATATATATATATATATATATATATATATATATATATATATATATATATATATATATATACATATATATATACATATACATATACATACATACATACATATATACATATACATATATATATATATATATATATATATGACATATTACATATTATTAATATGTATATATATATATATATCCGCAATTTGTCTGATAATTTCCGTATCTATCTGACTTACTGTATGTGTTAATATAGGTGTTTTCGTTTTGCATTTGTACTTACGAAACGTAAGAATGCCCAAATTTGCGTTCGTTTTGTTACAAACTTAGCGCAAAATCGCAAGAAATGCTTACCACACGTAAGAAATTTCCGTAATTCTAAAGTTGCCATTTCCTGTGATTGCTGAATTTACCAATGCTCTTACGAAAATGTACAACAATGACGGCGTAGAAATTCACCACGCCGTCATTTTTTTTTGAAGTGGATAAATATTTCATTCAATAAAATCAGCTTTAAATCTAATTTCTTCCAAATCGATACAAAACTCCATCACAATAGTTTATCAATTTCATGCATGTCCCATTTTAAATGATTTCACCTCGATTACCACCAGCATCTACTCCAATTGCTTTGGTAAAACAAAAGTAAACCCTCATAAGAAATCGTTTCGTTTTTTGCACGAAATTCAGGTAAGTAATTAGTTCAGGCAATCAGGAGTTCCAAAGAAGTCTTATGTAAGTGTAGGTTTAAGCGTTTTTATATATAAAGATTCCAAATTTTAAGTTCTTCATCTGTAGTAGCTACTTCAGAAAATGGAAATTCAGCAGGTATAGGTATTGAGGAATAATAGGTGATCTCTATTAGCTAAATTCTTGGTTTATATGAGCTAGTCCTTATGAAACAACCATGAAACGAAGGCTTGAAAGTTTGACTCCACATAGTCGTCGACGTTATAGTCAGATTACCATTTATATTTATAAAACGATATGACCTCAAGTTCATTTTAGATGCTTCTTTAATCTTTAAAGAAACCAAGCAATTTTCGAGTTGTTGTTAATAAAAGATATAAGAAACTGGCATTGTGGAAAGTTTTTTAAAATGCTTTAATCTGAAAGGGAAGAACATTGAAAAGGGGTCCAATGTAGGGATTGAGCATAAACAGGAAAGTTTAGGAACATCATATGCTATAATTTTAGGGCGATAAGTGTTATCGAGAAACGAGTAAACAAGTTTCTATCAAAATGTTGAGGGATAAGGCTAAAGCTAAAAAAATTACGGAGAAAGGTGATTTCTTCATGGAAAAACTTCCTATCAGAACAAATAAGTATTTCTTGTGTATGGACCTTTAGATCAGTACTTTATGATTAAAGGAGAAGTAGGGTCAGCAAAATGAGTCCTGTAAGTAATGCATTAGTGGGATTGCGATAAATAAATTAGTAGCCCACTAATACTTTACTTGGACTAATTTCTTTAGTTATTTCTCCTTTAATCGTAATTGTAATAATACGAAGAGTTTACGATAGAATGAATTTTATTAGTATTTCCTTTGCTTTAATTTAGACCGTTTTTGTTTTTGTCATTTTAGCTAGCTGCCTCGATAAGAAATGTTCACTCAGTTTTAGCACGAATTTCAAGTTTAAACGACCGCGATTTCGTGCTAGGCTTTCCTTTTGTTTTAAACAATTGGAATAAGCTATTGTGATGGAGTACGTTGTTTTGGAATAAGCAGAAATAAAAATAAATATTTGTATTACAGATAATTGATCATTTGTGATGGAGTTTATCCATTTGGAAGAAATTAAATTTAAAGCTGATTTTATTAAATTCATCAATTCAGACGGGGCCTAACACGCCGCCATCTTGTTTGTTTACATTTTCGTAAGAACGTGCTTAAATTCGGTTGTAGCACGGGAAATAGCAACCTTACAGAATTGAGGAAATCTCAATGTCTGAAGAGCATTTCTTGTAATTCTGGTAGTTTGAAAACGAACGCAACCTGAGCATTTCTTATATTTAAGTTCATAAAACTGAAAACTATTTTGAGCATATATTATGAGCATACATATATATATATATATATTTTATATATATATATATATATATGAGAGGAGAGAAAGAGCAATAAAAAGAAGAGTGGAGAGAGAGAGAGAGAGAGACAAGCAGATTCTGAGATTAGGTTAAGAAAGCCAGGTGCTTATAACGAGTTAAAATTATATAAAACACTTATATTCTGCTAACATCAAAATTAATACGATAAAATTTTATTTTGTGAAAATGGGCCTAAATGATTGAAAATATTACATAATAAATATAAAAGATTATGCAAAATTGAAGCAAGAGTGTAAGAATCATCGCTATTAAATAATGCTATTTTTCTCAACCTGGCCAAAAGTGGGCAGGAATGTTCAAAGTTCAAATCGAATAGTGAGATTGTACGTGAGAATCTAGCCTATAAAATTGTTGTCAAATTGTTGCCTTTTGGATCTCTAAGTTACCTTTTGATGTTGCCATTCTCTTTAAGTATAAATAAGTAGAGACTACTTTATTTTTTAAAGTTTATTTAAAATATATGTATATCGAACCATATATCTTTCTATCCATTTTTATATAAAAAAAACAGAAAGCATTCACATATATATATATATTTATATATATATATATATATATATATATATATATATATATATAGAGAGAGAGAGAGAGAGAGAGAGAGGAGCCCGAGTAGTAAAAAGTTACTGGAGTCACCGCTCTGATATATATATAATTTTTAATAATTTTATTTTTAATAAACATGATGAATCTTAATGCGCGAGCCACATTAAAACATTAATTGCAGTGGAGAATAGTAAGATTACACATAGTGTGCTTTCTATATATATATATATATATATATATATATATATATATATATATATATATATATATATATATATATATATATATATATATATATATATATAATATGGAATAGATAAATGCATCCAATGGATGTGGATGTGGGAGGGGTGGTGGTGGAATGGATGGAGAGAGAAAGAGAGAGAGAGAGAGAGAATATTATTACATATATATATATTTATATATATATATATATATGTATATATATAGTATATATTTTTATATATATATATATATATATATATATATATATATATATATATATATATATATATATATATATATATATATATATATATATATATATATATATGCCTAATATATTTCGAGTGTTAGCCACAATCTATTAATATAATTGTTATCAGGGTGCGAGACGGGGGACCCAACTCAAATGCAGCCCACCAACCTCTTTCCCCTCCGACCTTAATGAGAGAGATTTTACAAAGGATTATATACTTTTGCACTAGTATTGAAAATGTAAATAGAAGGTTGTAAGAGAAACATTATTTTACGCTTTTCATTGATAGTCTGTTTCCCCGTTTCCCATCATATATATTAGCAGTATTTAGCAGGCCAAATTATTTCAAAAAGTTTACTTCACAAAACATTTTGCCTTGGTCTTCAAACGGACTTATAGTATCAGGTTCTTTTTGCATAGTTTTCAATCACGGTACCTTCACCAGGTGTTTCTTCATTGCTACTCGAGTGAATACCTTTCCAATGAATTGTTGTTATTGATTTACTGTAGAAGATGTTAAGTCGTATTTCGTTTATTTTTAATGGGTGGCGAATTAATGGACTATTCGGATTGAAGTTTTCAACCGGTAAACACAAGGTGACGATTGAACCAAGTTCTAATATTACAAAACTGACTCTGGCACAGACCGCGTTGCAATAGTGAAGGTCATTAATTTCCAACTGTATTTTAGCTCTAGTTTTATGACATCTTTCATTCTTTTAAACCGTCATCATTTTCACTTGAAATGATTCAAAATGCTCTCTTAGCGTTGAGATTAATGGTATTACATCGATACAGAAGCCGTAGAGGTGCTTTATTTCGGCATCAATAATCCCATGCACTTAAGCTGACTCAAATTATTATGAACTTCATGATGTGAGATCATGAGTCATCATTACACAGTTGAGTCGAGTCCCATGTCTCTCATTTAAATTTGCGTTGAGATTCATCTTAAGTATTTTTATTATAAAATTCTTTATCAAATCTCGACAATAAATCAACATCCGTGGAAAAGTGGATGCGGAGGCGTGATCTTAATAATGTATGAATGTTCATGGATGTGGATGTTACTCTAACACTTAATATATATATATATATATATATATATATATATATATATATATATATATATATATATATATAATATATATATATATATATATATATATATATATATATATATATATATATATATATAGTATAGTGAGAGTATATATATATATATATATATATATATATATATATATATATATATATATATAGTTCATAAAGAAGGGAAGGACAGGCCAGGTCGGCAATGAAAAATAGCTGAGCACCCTGCATCTGCACCTGCCCCATCGAAAAGCTGTATTACATACATATACATACATATATATACATATATATTATATATATATATATATGAGCATATATATATACATATGAGCAGTGAGATATATGAGAGAGAGGAGGAGAGAGTGAGGAGGAGAGAGAGAGGAGGAGTGAGAGAGGAGGCAGAGGAGAGTGAGGAGGAGGAGTGAGGAGAAAGAGGAGAAAAAAGAGAGGAAGGAATGAACTTAGCCCTGAATGGAAGATGGAATGGATTTAATCTTAAATGGAAGATTCATGCCTGCAAGGCTGTAAGGATCAAAAATAAGAATCCTCATGAGCAAACACACTAATGGTTCATCAAATTGTGGATCTCTATCAACAAACATATATGGTGATCATTCAAGTGAAGAAATGTTTCTGATAGAAGAGTTCTCATTTCTCTGAAATCTCTAACCTGCATTATTCATTGCTCCACTCTGGGATATACATATATATATATATATATATATGAGGAGAGAGGAGAGAGGAGAAAGAAAGAGAGAGACAGGTGAGAGAGTATATATATATATATGAGAGGAGGAGAGAGAGAGAGAAAGAGAGAGAGAGGAGAGAGAGAGAGATTCTTCGAAATTTGCCTTTAAAAGATGATATATATATATATATATATATATATAGAGAGAGCACACATGTGAACGAGAGAAAGAGGAAAGAGATGAGAGAGAGAGAGAGAGAGAGAGAGAGAGAGAATGGAAGGGATGGAGAAGGAAAGGAAATGGAATGGACAGGAATGGAAGGAGGAATGGAGATCACACACAAACACACACATAGCTGATCCCCATCACTTTGTCCTGAAAGACAAGCACATTCCATCTGTTCAATCCCACAGGGAATAAATTACATACATACATATACATATGAGAAAGACAGAGAAAGAAAGAGAGAGAAAGAAAGAAGAATGAGAGAGAAAGAGAAAGAGAGAGAGAGAGAGGAGAAAGAGAGAGAGAGAGAGAGAGAGAGAGGGTTGAAACTTGTTTTAATGTATTACAATGAATGTATCATGATATTTCAAAAACCTCAATCATTTCAGATCTGCAATCAAGAACGAATTGTCATTCCATGGAAAATAAAAGAAGTACGACTGCAGCAAGTTCGACTACCAAACACCGAAGTAACAGAAATATTTCCTCTGCTTTAGGGGGGGGTTTTTACCAACGCAAGTCTTGAAGATATAGAAGCGGACACAGAGGTAAAATGTGGTAGGAGTGGAACCTGGAGGAAAGGGTTTAATAGATTACCGAGAACGATAAAAGACTATGGAAAAGTCTAGAGTGTCGGGTTCATCTACAATACGATTATGGATACGATCAGAAAGCTGTACCAACTGCTCAAGGTTATTCTGTAAAGAAAAGTGGAAGACAATTTTACCAGCTGTATCTTGAGAATTAGAGGAAAGCTATTGACGGTGGTGAATGTTAAAATCACCAAGAATGATAATTTCGAAGAAAGGTAGTGAAAAGAGAATTTGTTCTTATTGGAGTTTATGTAGTTGAAGAATTTAGGATAGTCAGTTGAACTATGAGACAGATATAAAGGCCAGATGAATTTTGTATTAAATTGACAGGAGTGTTTGAGCTACGAGGTAGAAAATTCGGATGACTCTAAATCACAAAACACGAGATCAAGCAACATTATTGCGTACATGGGGTCTATGTCTGAAAATTCAGAATAAAGAAGGTAAGAGTCAGCAGTTAGGACTCTCCAACACCCGAGTGTTTTTTTATGAATAAGAGTTAAGGTTTGGAGGAGGAAAGTTAATGTTCAACAAAGTAGAAAATAGATTTTAAACTGCGAAGGTTTTAGAATTTATGAAAAAATAAAACCGTGCATCAGATCAGTCCGGATATTTCGTGACAGTACCAACCCCACCACAGGAAGCCGTCAATTCCCAATTCAGCTATAAACAGTTTTGTGTAAAGTTTTTCAAAATAAAATATAGTGAAAAGAGAATTGGTAAGTTATGGCAAAATAGCAGATAGCTAGTTAAAATAAGTTTTATAATCAAAAGTTAAAACTAATTTAGCGATAAAATATAATGTTGATAAACATTATTATTGATAGAATTAATGAATGAACGGTGGCTGTCTGCAACAGATGCCCCAAAGCAATTTCTAAACATAAAAAGTTTTGGACAAAGCACCATTGAAAGCTTCAATGTATCCAGATCCAAAACTAAATATTTACTGAAATGCCGAAAAGTATTGGACAAAGAGTTAGAGTGGAGTTATTAAGTTGGAGGAGAATAGATTTTGACAGATTTTGGATGATTTATAAATAGTACTAGCTACCTTCGTTAAGCGCAACTGCAATTCTTGAAGCAACATTTCAACAACGTAATCCTCGAGAACAGGAAAAATTAAACCAATGCTAATTTTTTTAAGCTAAATTGATTTAAAATAGAATACAATCCAACATTTCCTAAAGAATCATTACGTGAATGCTTTCTACACTTCTAGGAATCTCACTCATCAAAGCAGTTTTCATTCCAATAGAAGTAATAGCGCAAGTGTGAAAAAGACTACCCCTGAGCAAGCCACTTAGAATATGAAAGCATTCAGAGGGTGTAAGAGAATGAAAGAGTTTGATGGTATAAACTAATGGTTGGGAATTAAAACATAGATGTTAAGTTAGATTTATATTCAAGATGATCAGGGATGTCGGTAAGATGCTGCACAATGACCACTAAAGGGTGCAATGGATAGAAACACTGATGTAGTACCCAACAACTGAATCATGAAAACTAGATATAAACTATCTTTAGTGGTGAGCATTGAAATCACCAAGAATTATGATTTCAGATTCGATTTTGAAGGTTATGGGCTTGAAGAATTTAGTAATTTTTGCACACGATTTATTTATTTATTCATTTTTATTATTCATTTATTTTTCCGATGGTGGAGATAGTTGTAATATTTTAATTTCACCATTTCCTTAGGAAGGCTATTTGAATATAAGATTATTTTTCATATGGAATATTCTTGAATATTTTGAAGTTGGAGAGTTCTGATATATCAAACATATATATATATATATATATATATATTATAAATATATATTATATAAATAATTAATAGTAAAATAGTATAGTCAATAATTATATATATATATATATATATATAAAGATATGCAGATATTAGAATATATAGTTATATATATAGTATATGATGATATATATATATATATAGATATTATATATAATATATATATATATATATATATATATATATATATATAATATATATATATATATATATATATATATATATATATATATATATATATATATATATATATATATATATATATATTCTAATATATATATATATATATATATATATATATATATATTATATATATATATATATATATATTATATATATATATATATATAATTATATATATATATAATATATATATATTATATAATTATATATATATATATATATATATATAATATATATATATATATATATATATATATATATATTATATATATATATATATATATATATTAGTATTAATATATATATATTATATATATATATATTATTATGCTGTGGTGTGTGTGC
>JABUQX010041357.1:0-32500 GCA_015478945.1 Trachelipus rathkii | reverse complement strand
AAATATTCATAGTGTTTTTTGAAAACCTGTTTTTATTAAATAAATTTGCAGATTCTTAAAGAAGGATCGTCCTTTCTTAAAAGTTTTCACATAAGAAATTGTAGAAAGTCCAATAAAACTAAAACATTTTGCCTAAATTTCAACCATTGAAATTATTTGGTAATAATCCTGGGTAAAATTCGAAGTTTTTAACGGTAGTTTCAGGCGATAACAAATATATTGTTTGCTTTAAATTCATTCCAAAATGATTCAAATAAAAGTTAAAATTACATTTTGAAAAATATAACCTTGTTTAACCTAAACTTTGAAACTATAATATCTCTGTTTTAGTTTGTCAGGTATTAAGAGGGGTGTTGAGAGAGAGAGAGAGAGTATAATCCTGAGAAAATGACGCTTTTTCTCGTTTAATAATAGTTAAATCGATTAAATAAAGTTTAAAGGCAATTAAGTAGTTTTAGTAAAAGTTTTAACATTAGAAAATATTGGTTAATAGTTTAAAAAGTATACAGAATTAGCTAAATCGTTTAAATAAAGTAGCTAAAAGTAGTTAAATTTTGGTTGATAAATTCCAATAAAGCAGAAAATAGGTAGCATATATTTATCTTTTTACTTTTTCTCACATTGAAAGTTTCTTGGAAGAAATACTAATATTTGTTTTAATTACCGTAAATATTCCATTAGTTTGAAAACCTGTTTTAAAATAAAAATTTAACGTCTAAACAGGTACGCCTTGTTCTTTAAATTTTACATTACGCATATCAGAACTCTAAAAGTACGATTGTTCCTAAATTCAACCATTTGAAATGATTAACAAATACTCTTAAAATTGCAGTTTTTAACGGGTGATTGTTTTCCCAGCAGTTTGAAAAGAATATGGTGGGTTCCAATTGAAATGCAATGTCCAAACCACGCTGAAAAAGTTGGAATTTATTAATAGTTTTTAGATGTCTTTAAGTTTGACGTTTGTTAAATGAAATTTGTCAACAGCATGGTTTTATTATTGGCCAAATATGTTTGATTTGTGTGTTTTTGAAAAAGCTGTTTTGTTAATAAAAAAAGTTTAACTTCTAAAAATTACACGCCTTTTCTTAAAATGTTTCTAACCTACAAATAGAAACTCCTTTAAGGGAAGCTTTATACTCGTTTCGAAGCGAGTTGTAAAATTATTTGGGTAATCTTAAAATGTGAGTTTGTAAACGGTAATGATTTCCGAGCATTTGAAACAGATAATGTGTTTCCATTGGAAATTCAATTCCAGAAATAGGCTGAAAAAGAGAATTATTAAAATAGTTTTAGATTTTTTGTCTTAAATTGTACGTTTTTTAATGAATGTTCAATATTTGTTTTTTATATAACAAATATAATTCATTAGTTTGAAAACCTGTTTTAATAAAAAAATTTAAAACTTGCTAAATAACGCTTTTTTCTTAAAATTTTCACGATTACAAATTTAGAACCGTCTAAAAGTACGATTTTCCTATAATTTCAGCATTGGAAAATTATTTCGTTAATTCCGTAAAATTGAGTTTGTAACGTGTATTTCAGCAAGATTTAAGAAATGTAATGTGTTTCCAATTGAAAGCAATTTCCAAAAAGCAGAAAAGCGAATTTATATAATATTTAGGTGTCTTAAATTGGGACGGTTTTTTAATGAATTGAATATTGTTTTATATACCAAGTATTTCATTAGTTGGAAAACCTGTTTTAATAAATATTAACTTCTAAAATACGCTTTTTCCTAAATTTCTACATTTAAATTAGAACTCTTACAAAGTACGATTTTTCTAAATTCAACATTTGAAATTTTGATATATCTTAAAAATTGAGTTTTTAAACGTATCCAGCATTTGAAAAAAAAAATGTGTTTCATGGAATGCAATTTCAAAAAGCGAAAAGAGAATTATTAATTGTTTTAGGTTAAATTGACTTTTGTTAATGAAATGTCAATATTGTTTGTATGAATACCAATTTTCATTAGTTGTAAACCTGTTTTAATAAAAAATTAACTCGATTTGCATATTTCTTTAATACATTTATATTACGAATTGTAGAACTCTTAAAATGCTACGATTTTTCCTAAAATTCAACATTTGAAATTATTGTAAATCTTAAAATGAGTTTTACACGTATGTTCAGCATGAAAAACTAAGTTTCATTGAAAAGCATTCAAAAGCTAAAGTGAATTTATAAATAGTGTAGATTCTAATTGACGTTGTTAATGACAATTCAATATTGCTTTTTATATCCAAAATATTCATTGTTAAAACCTGTTAATAAAAAATTTACACTTCTAAAAATTACGCTTTTCTTAATTGTTCACATTACAAAATTTAGAACTCTTAAAATGACGATTTGCCTAAATTCAACATTGGAAAATACTTTGTAATCTAAAATGAGTTTTTTACGGTATTTTCACATTTGAAAAGATAAAACGGTATTGAAATGCAAAATCAAAAAGCTGAAAAGTGAAGTTATTAATAGTTTTAGAATGTCTAAATTGGATGTTTTTTTATGAAATTCAATAGTGTTTTAAACCAAATATTCATAGTTTGAAACCTGTTAATAAAAAAAATTACCTCGAAATTACGCTTTTTCTTAAATTTCACATTACAAATCTCGAACTCTTAAAAGAATTGCATTTTTCCTAAATTTCAATTGAAAATATTGTGGTTAATCTGAAAAATTGAGTTTTTTAACGCGTATTTCATCAGGACAAAATAAGGTTTCATTGAAAGTTGCATTTCAAATGAAACACATTATTTTCAAATGCTGAAAAGAATGCGTAAAAACCAATTTTCAAAGCACCAAATAATTTCAAAATGTTGAAATTAGGAAAAAATCGAAAGTTTAAGAGTCAAATTTGTAATGTGAAAATGTAAAAAAAGCGTAATTTAGAAGTTAAAGATTGTTTATTAAAACAGGTTTTCAAAACTAATGAAATATGGTATATAAAAACAACTTTGAAAAGCATTAAAAAACGTCAATTAGGACATCTAAAACTATAAAAATTCACTTTCAGCTTTTTGAAATGCATTTCAATGAAACACATTATGGAAAAAATCGTATTTTAAGACCGTAAAAACTACAATTTTAAGATTTATACCAAATAATTAAATTGGAAATTAGGAAAAATGGCATATTTAAGAGTTCTAAATTCGTAATTGAAAATTTAAGAAAAGGCGTACTGTTTAAATTAACATTTTGATAATGTAACTTTTGAAACTTTGAGTGCCAATAATAAAAACAAAATAGCAAAATTCATTAAAAAACGTCAATAAGACAACGTAAAACAATGATAATCTCAATCAGGATTTGCCTACTTGCTGTTTCACTGTTACCATTATTTCAAAGCCGAAAAAGGTCAAAAGCCCAACGTAAGAGCTTACCAGAAATCAACTGTTAACGAAATACAAATCGTCTTTTAAGAGTTCAAATTTGTAATGTGAAAATTTAAGCAAAAGCGTAATTTAGGAAGTTAAAAATGTTTTTATTAAAACAGTTTTCACAACAGAAATATTGGTATATAAAGAACAAATATTCGAATTTCGATAGTAAATGAAGCTCAACATTTAAGACACCTAAAACATATAATAAATTCTCTTTTCTGCCTTTTGAAATTGCATTCAATGAAACACATTAGTATTTTCAAATGCTTAAATTACCGTTAAAAACTCAATTTAAGATTTAACAATAATTCAAATGTGAAATTAGGAAAAATGACAATTTTAAAAGTCTAAATGGAATGGAAAATAGGAAAATGCGTAATTCGAAGAAGTTGTAGGATTAAGCTACGAGAATTTCACAACTAATGAAATATTTGGTAGGACTTAAGCTGACGAGAAATTTCAATCCGAACCATCAATTTAAGGCGCATTCAAAGCATTTCTGAGTTGGGAAATAGCATTCAATGAAACACCATGTATTTTTTTTCAAATGCCCGAAATACCGGTAAAAGACTCAATTTAAGATTGTACCAAATAATTCAAATGTTGAAATTAGGAAAAACCTTACTTAAGAGTCCGAAATTCGTAAAGGAAACTATTGAAGAAAGAGTAATTTAGAAGTTACATTTTATGAAAACCAGGTTTCACAACTAATGAACTATTGAAATATTATTAACAGATATTGAAAATTCATTAAAAACGTCAATTAAGACACGAAAACAAATAATAAATTCTCTTTCTGCTTTTAGAAATTCAAATGAAACACAGTTTATTTTTTTCAAATGCGAAAATACCGTCAATCTCAAAATGTAAGAGATACCAATAATTTCAAAATGTAAAATTTAAGAAAAATCTTTTTAAGAGTTCTAATTTGTAATGACTAAGGTTAAGCAAAAAGCGTAATTTTAGAAGTGAAAAATTTTTATTAAAACCAGTTTTCACAACTAATGAATATTTGCTAAATAAAAACAAATATTGAAACATTAAAAAAACTCCATTACGGAACAACTAATAATAACTCTTTTCTGCTTTCTGAAATGCATGCAATGAAAACCATTAGATTTTCAATGTGGAAATACCTGTTACAAATCATTAAGATTTACACAAATAATTCAAATGTTGAAATTAAGGGAAAAATCTACTTTTAAGAGTCTAAATTTGTAAGTAAAATTTAAGAAAAAGGCGTAATTTTAGAAGTTAAAATTTTTACTAAAACAGGTTTTCCCACACCACTAATGAAATATTTGTAATATAAAAATATAAAATTTCATTAAAAAACGTCAATTAAAGACACCTAAAACTATACTAAATTCTCTTTTCTACTTTGTGAAATTGCATTCAATGAAACACATTTATTGTCAAATCAAAATTACCTGTTAAATAAACCTCATAATTAATCACATAATTAATCGTAATTTAAAATATCGGACTTTTAAGAGGCTAGAATTTGTAGATGTGAAATCTAAGCAAAAGCGAATCTTAGAACTTAAAATGTGTTATTAGAAAACAGGTTCAAAACATGAAAGATAGGCTATAGATAAAAACAGAATGTATTGAAATTCATTAAAAAAACGTCAATATTAAGACCTCTAAAACAATTAATAAATTCCTTTTCTCAATGAAGCATTTCAATGAAACACATTACGTTTTCAAAATGAAAATACCGTTAAAAAACTCAATTTAAAATTACCAAATAATTCCAAATGTGAAATTTAGGAAAAAATCTACTTAAGAGAAAGTGTAATTGAAATTAAAGAAAAAGCGTAATTTAGAATTAAATTTTTATTAAAACAGGTTTTATCAAAATTAATGAAATATTTGGTATATAAAAACAAATATTGAAATTTCATTAAAAAACGTCAATTTAGGACATCTAAAAATATTAATAAATTCGCTTTTCCGCTTTTTGAAATTGCCAATTTCAATGAAACACTATAGTCAAATGCTTGAAAATACCGTTAAAAAACGTAAATTTAAGAATTTACCAAATAATTTCAAATGTTGAAATTTAGGAAAAATCGTACTTTTAAGAGTTCTAAATTTGTAATGTGAAAATTTAAAAAAAACCCGATTTTAGAAGGTAACATTTTAATAAACCAAGGTTGTCACACCACATGAATATTGGAATAAAAAAAATAGAACATCATTAAAAAAAGCATTAAGACAGAAACAAATACTACACATTTTAACTTTAAATGCATTTCAATGAAACACATATTTTCAATGCTGAAAATACCGTAAAAATTCAATTTTAAGATTACCAAATAATTTCAAATGTTTAATGGAAAAATCGTAGTTTTAGAGTTCTAATTGTAATGTTGAAAATTTAGAGCAAGCCTAAATTTTTTTTAAAGGTAAAATTTTTATTAAAACACGTTTCACAACTAAAGAAATATGTGCATATAAACAACAAAATAGAAATTCATAAAACACGTCAATTTAAGATGACACCTAAAACATTAATAAATTCTCTTTTGCTTTTTGGAAATGCATTTCAAGGAAACACATTATTTTTCAAACGTGAAAAAACCGTAAAAAACTCAATTTTAAGATTTAACAAAATAATCAAATGTGAAATTAGAAAAATCGTACTAAGAGTGCTAAATCTGTAAGGTGAAAAATAAGAAAAGCGTAAATTTAGAAGTTAAAATTTTTTATTAAAACAGGTTTTCACAACTAATGAAATATTTGGTATATAGAAACAAATATTGAAATTTCATTAAAAAACGTCAATTTAAGACACCAAAAACTATTAATAAATTTTTGAAATAGCATTTCAATGAAACACATTTTTCAAATGCTGAAGCACCGTAAAAACAATTTTAAGATGTACCAAATAATTTCAAATGTGAAATTTAGGAAATCCATCTTTTAAGAAGTTCAAATTCGTAATGTAAAATAAAGAAAAACGTAATTTAGAAGTAACATCTTTATTAAAACGGTTTTCACAACTAATGAAATCATTGGTATAATAAAAACAAATATGAAAATTCAATTTAAAAAATCACAAGAAACCTAAAACAAATAATAAATCCTTTTCTGCTTTGAAATGCATTTCAATAAACACATTATTTTCAAATGCGAAATACCCGTTAAATCCTCAATTTGAAGATTACCAAAATCAATTTCAAATTGAAATTTAGGAAAATCGTACTTTAAAGATTCAAATTTGTAATGTGAAAATGTAAGCAAAACGTAATTTAGGAGAAAATTTTTATGTAAACGTTTCACACAATGAAATATTTGTAATAAAAACAATAGAAATTATTAATACAAAACGTCAATTTAAGGACACCTAAAACAATTAATAAATTCCTCTGCTTTTTGAAATGCAATTCACTGAAACACATTCATTGTTCAAGCGAATACCGTAATAACTCACTTTAAGATTAACTAAATAATTTCAAATGGTGACATTAGGAAAAAATCAGTACTTTAAGAAGTCTAAATTGTAATTGTTGAAATTTAAGGGAAAACGTAATTAGGTAAATTATTTTTTGTGTTTTTTTTTTTTTTTTGTTTTTTTTTTTTTTTTCTTGTTTTTTTTTTTTGATCTTTAGTTGCTACAAAATTAAAAATAAAAAATATTGTATATTGGAGACAAATATTGAAATTCATTAAAAGAACGTCAATTAAGACACCAAAAAACATTACATTTAAATGTTTGAACGAGCATTCAATGAAACCCATGTATTTTTCAAAATGCTGGAAAACCGTAAAAACGCAATTTAAGAGTACCAAATAATTCAAATGTTGAAAATAAGAAAAATCCTACTTTAAAGAGTTCTAAATCTAGTGAAAATTTAAGAAAAAGGCGAATTTTAGAGATACATTTTTATTAAAACAGGTTTCCACAATGAAATCATTGGTAATAAACAATATATGAAGAATTCATTAAAAAACGCAATACGACACGTAAACAATAAAAATCCTTTGCTGCTTTGAAAGCATTTCCAATGAAACACATATCGTTTTCAAATGCCTGAAAAGTACCGTAAACTCAATTTGAAGATTTCACCAAATAATCAATGTAAAATTTAGGAAAAAATCGACTTTTAAGAGTTCTAAATAATGTGAAAATAAGCAAAAGCGTAATTTAGAAGTAAAATGTTTAAAAAGTACAGTTCAACAACTAATGAAATATGGTATATTAAAACAATATGAATTTCATTAAAAAACGTCAATTAAGACAACCAAAAACAATTAATAAATCCCTTTCTGCTTTTTGAAAGCATTTCAATGAAACACATTATATTTTCAAAGTTGAAAATACCGTTAAAACTCAAATTAAGATAACAAATAATTCAAATGTGAATGTAGAAATAATCGACGTTTAAGATTCTAAATGGTAATGTAAAATCTAAGAAAAGCGTAATTAGAAGTTAAATTTCGTTACTAAACAGTTTCACAAACTAAATGATATTTGGTATAGAAACAAAATATTGGATAATTCATAAAAAGACGCCAATTTAAGACACCTACAACCTATTAATAAATTCTCTTTTTCTACTTTTTGAAATTGCACAATGAAAGTACATTATTTTTCAAATGCTCAAAAAACGTAAAAAAAAGAAATACCACATAATTTCAAATGTTGAAAGGAAAAAACGTCCTTTTAAGAGTCTAAATTTGTAATGGTGAAATTTAAGCAAAGCGTAATTTAGAACTTAAATTTTGTTATCAAAACAGTTTCTAAAACACAAATGAAATATTTGGTAATAAGACAACAAATATGAAATTCATTAAAAAACGTCAATTACAGACACCTAAAACAATTAAAAAATCTCTTTCCTGCTTTTGAAATGCATTCAATAAACACATTAGTTTTCAAAGCGAAAATACCCGTTGAAAAACTCAATTAAAATGTCAACCAATAAATTCAATTGAAATAGGAAAAATCACTTTAAGGTTCTAAATTTTGAAGTGAAAATTAAGACAAAAGCGTAATTTAGAAGTTAAATTTTTATTAAAACAGGTTTCACCACTAAAAATTGTGTATATAAAAACAAATATTAAATAGCATTAAAAAACGTCAATTAGGACACCTAAAACAATTAAATCACTTTTTCAGCTTGTGAAATTGCATTCAATGAAACACATTATATTTAAAATTCTGAAAAAAGCTAAATTGGTAATTATTAGATAATCAAATAATTCAAATGTGAATATAAGTTTTGTAATACTCTTCCGATGGCTATGAGAAAATTACCAGAAAACACGCGAATTTTTAAAAGAGTCAACATTTTTTATTAAAACAGGGTTTTCACACACTAATTCGAAATTATTTAGCTTAATATAAAACAAATATAAACAGTTTCATAAAAAACGTCAATTTAGACACGTAAAGACAAATATAAATTCTCTTCGCTTTTTGAAAATGCATTCAATGAAACGAACATATTTCAAATGCTGAAATACTACCGAAAATCTCAATAAGATTACCAAAAAATTCAAATGTTGAAATGTAGAAAAAATCGTACTATAATAGTTCAATTTTTTTATCGTAAAAGAACAAAAGATTATTAGGATTACACTTTTTTCTCATATAATTTTTAAGAACATGAACCTAATTTGGTAATAAAAACAAATATTGAATTTCCATTAAAAAACGTCAATGTAAGAAACCTAAAACAATCAAATTCGCTTCTCTGCTTTTGAAATTGCATTTCATGAAACACATATTTCAAAATCTAATACCGTTAAAAACCAATTTTAAAGATAAGAGTGATCAAAGTTGAAATTTAGAAAAAATCTACTTTTAAGAGATTTGTAATGTGTAATGTAAGAAAATGTAATTTTAGTATTAAATGTTTTTATTGTACAGCTATTCTCTATAGTTGAATATAGGTATAATAAAAAATTATATTAACATTTCATTAAAAAACGTCAATTTAAAGACACCTAAACATTAAACATCACTTTTCTGCTTTTAAAATAGCATTTCAATGAAACACCATATCTTCAAATGCTGAAAATACCGTTAAAAACCAAATTTTAAGATTTGAAAATTAATCAAATTTGAAATTTTATAAAAATCGTACTTTTAAGAAGTGTCTAAATTTGTAATGTGAAAATTTAAGAAAAACCAATTGTAGAAGTTAAAATTTAATTAAACAGTTTTCACAACTAATGAAGATATTGGTATAGATAAACAAATTATGAAATCATAAAAAACGTCAAGTAAGCACACCTAAAACAATATAAATTCCTTTTCTGCTTGTGAAATTGCATTCCACAAATCAAATTATTTTTTCAAATGCTGAAAATACGTTAAAAACTCAATAAGATTAACAAAAATTCAAATGTTGAAATTAGGAAAATCGTACTTTTAAGCGTAATTTTAGTATTAAAAAAATTAAGAAAAAGCGTAAGTTTAGAAGTTAAAAATTTTTTAGTAAAACAAGTTTCACAACGTATGAAATATTGGTATATAAAAACAAATATGAAATTCATTAAAAAAAACGTCAATGTAAGATACCTAAAACTATTAATAATTCTTCTGCTTTTGAAATGCATTCAATGAAACACATTAATTTTCAAATGCAAAAAACTTCGAAAACCAATTTAAAGATTACCAAATAATTCAAATTTGCCATTAGGAAAAATCTCAAATTAATAATTAGAAATTTTAATCGTGAAAAATTAAGCAAAAGCGTAATTGTAGAACTTAAAATTCGTTATTAACACCAGTTTCCAAACTAATGAAAATGTGTATAAACAAATATGAAATTCATTAACAACACGCAATTAGCCCACCTAAAACTTATAAATTCTCTTTTCCTGCTTTTGAATGCCATTTCAATGAAAAACAAACAATTTTTATAAATGCCGAACATACCGTTAAAAACTCAATTTAGATTTAACAAATAAATTTCAAATGTGAAATATAGAAAAAATTCGTCCTTTTTAAAGATTCTAAATTGTAATTGTAAAAATAACGAAAAATCGTAATTTAGAACTAAAAATGTTTATTGATTTTATTTTCAACACAAGAATATGTATAAAAAACAAATATGAAATTCAGTAAAAACGTCAATTTAAGACACCCTAACTATAAATTCACTTTCCGCTTTTTAAAATAGCATTTCAATTAACATCATTATTTTCAAATCTGAAATATCTGTAAAACCTAATTCAGATTTAAAAAAGGTCAATATTGAATATTATGAAAAAATGCACTTTAAGCGTTGCTAAATTGAGAAAACGTTCTTATGCCGTAATTCGTAGAAGGTATAAGACATTTTTTAATTTAAATCAGTTTGTCACAACTTAATGCAGATATTGTATATAAAAACAATATTGAAATTTCATTAAAAACTTCAATTCAAGACACCTAAAACAATAAAATTCCTCTTTCTGCTGTTTGAAATGCATTTGTCAAGAAACACATTATTTCTCAATGCAAAAAATAACCTTAAAAAACTCATTTAAGATTAACCAACTAATCTTCAAATTTGAAATTTAGGAAAAGCGTACTTTAAAAGTCAAATTGGAACGTGAAATTAAGACAAAGCTAATTTTAGGAGTTAAGATTTGTTTATAAAACAGTTTTCACCAACTAATGAAATATTTGTATAAAAACAAATTGAAATTTCAGTAAAAAACATCAAAGTAGACCCACAAGTCTAAGAAGTTAACATTATTAAAGTGCCGAAATGCAATTCAATGAAACAGCATATTTTCAATAAGCGAAAATACCGTTAAAAAACTCAATTTTACAGATTACCAAAAAATTGCAAATGTGAAATTTATGAAAATCGTACTTTTAAATCTAAATTTTACTGTGAAAACAAAAAAACCGTAATTAGAATAATTTTTTATTTTAACAGGTTTTCACAACTAATGAAAATAGTTGGGATATAAAAACAAATATGAATCTTCATAAAAAACGGTCAATTTAAGCACAAAACAATAATAATCGCTTGCGGCTTTTGAAAATGCATTTCAATGGAACCATATTTTTAAATGCTGAAAATAGCCTTTTACACTCGTGTTTATGAACCAATAGATTCACATGTAATTTAGGAAACAATCGTACTTTACGAGTTCTCTAAATTTTGTACATGTGGTGAAAATTAAGAAAAAGCGTAATTTAGAAGTTAAAAATTTTTTATTAAAACAGGTTTCAACTAATGAAATAGTTGGTATATAAAAACAAATATTCGAAATCATTACAAAAATCAAATTAAGACACTAAAACTATTAATAAATTCACTTCCAGCTTTGAAATGGCATCAATGAAACACATATTTCAAATGCGAAAATATCCGTAAAAACTCAATTTTACGATCTACGAAATAATTTCAAAGTAAATTTAGGAAAACTCGTACTTAAAAGAGTTCTAAATTGCAATTTGAAAATTTAAGAAAAATCGAAATTTAGAAGTTAAATTTATTAAAACAGGTTTTCACAACAAATTAAATATTTGGTATATAAAAGCAAATATTAAAATTCATTAAACAAACGTCAATTTAGAACTACCTTAATCAATTAAGTTCTCTTTCCTGCCCTTTTTAAATTGCCATTTCAGTGGAACACATTTATTTTAAATGCGAAATACCGTTAAAAACTTAATTTAATACAAAAAATTTCAAATGTGAAGTAGGAAAAAACCGACTTTAAGAGCTAAATTGTAAATTGAAAAACGAAAAAGCGGTAAATTGAAGAAAGGTATAATTTTTATTAAACATGATCTTTAATGACCCTCGAAATATTGTATATGAAAATTTTAATATTGAAATTCATTAAAAAAACGTCAATTAAAGACACGCTAAAACTAGTAAGAAAAGTCCTTCCTGGACAATATTGTGAACTTTAAATTTCACAAACATTATGTTCAAATCCGAAAATCCCGAATAAAACTCAATTTTAGAATTACCAAATAATTCAAATGTTGAAAAGGAAACATCGGGTACTTTTAAGAGTTCTGATGGAATTTGTAAGTGAAAATCAAGACCAAAGCGATTTAGAAGTAAAATTTTATTAAAACAGTTTCTTAACTAATGAAACATATTTATGTTAAATAACAAAAAAATTTCATTAAAAAAACGTCAATTAAAACCGGGTAAAACAAATAATAAATCATTTCTGCTTTTGACAATGCATTTCAATGAAACAACATTATTTTTCAATGCAGAAAAACCGTTCAAAATCTCAATTAAGATTACCTAATATAATTCATCAAATGTGAAATTTAGAACAATCTTACTTTAAGATCTATAATTGCAATCTGAAAATTAAGCAAACGCGTATGTTTAAAGTTAAAATTTTTCTTAAAACAGGTTTTCACACTAATGAAATATGGTGATGACAAAACAAAATATTGTGAAATTTCATAAAAACGTGAATTTAAGACACCGTAAACAATAATAAATTCCTTTTCTGCTTTTTGAAACCTTGCCCATTTCAATAAACACATTAATTTTCAAAGCGAAACTACCGTTAAAAACAATTTAAAATTAAACAAATAATCAAAATGTTGAAAATTAGGAAAATCGTACTTTTAAAGAGTCTATATTGTAATGGTGAAAATTAGAGAAAGCGAATTTTAGATTAAAATGTTGTTATAAAAGTTTCACAACTAGCAAGGAAGAATATTTGGTATATAAAAAGCAATGATTGAAATGTCTTAAAAACGTCGACTATTAAGACCACCTAAAAACTATAACATAGAATTCTCTTTCTGCTTTTGAAATTGCATTCAAGACAACACATTATTTTTCAAATTGCAAGGAAATACTGTAAAGGACTCCAATTTTAAGAGACCAAAAAAGTTTCCAAATGTCAGTAGGAAAAGTCGACTTACGAGTTTAATTTGTAAGTGAAAAAGAAAAAGTGAGGTTATAGAACGTAAAATGTTAGTAAGAACAGTTGTCAAAACTAATGAAATAATTGTAATATAAAACAAACAGGAAAATTCATTAAAAAACGTCCATTAAGAAACACCTAAAACAATAATAAATCCCTTTCTGCTTTGAAATGCAGTTCAATGAAACATCATTCATTTCAAATGGCTGAAAATCCGTTAAAAAAACTCAATTAAAGATAACAATACTTATGTCAATGTGAAATAGAAAAAAGATCGTACTTTTAAGAGCTAAATTTGTATTGAAATTTAAAGAAAAATCGTAATTTTAGACTTAAAATTGTTTATAAAACAGGTTTCACAACAATGAAATATGTGGTAATAAAAACAAATATGGAAATTTTCATAAAAAACGTCATTTAAGACACCTAAGATATTAACAAATTCGCTTTGCTGCTTTTAACATAGCATTCAATGGAAAACACATTAATTTTTCAAAATGCGTGAAAATACCGTAAAAACCGCAATTTTAAGTAGTTACCAAAAAATCCAAATTGAAACTTTATGAAAATCAGATATATTACAATTGGTAAGAAAGTTACGAAAATCTCGTATATTTAAAGTTAAATTTTTTATTCAAACAGGTTTTCACAACTAATGAAATATTTGGTATATAAAAACAAATATTGAAATTTCATTAAAAAACGTCAATTTAAGACAATTAAAACAATAATAAATTCTCTTCTCTTTTTGAAATTGCCATTCAATGAAAACTAGTGTTAAATGCTGAAATACCGTAAAATTTCAATTTAAAAAAACCAAATAAGTCAAATTAAACATTAAAAAGAACTTAGATCCAAATTTGTAATGGAAAATTTAAAAAAAGCGTAATTTCAGAAGTTAATTTTTTTAAAGTTTTCACAACTAACGAAAAATTTGTAATAAATACAAAAGTGATCTTTCAGCAGAAACAACACGTGACTCACTTGATTGTTTGTTTGCTTTTTAAATTTTTTCACCATCGTGATTTTTTCTCAATGCTGAAAAATAAAATCACTTGCATACTGTAATTATATAAAATTTATTCTTATTGCTGTAAGCAAGTTTAAAGCCTATAAAGAATACAAAGATTCATCAATTTTAATATTGGATGCATTTTAAATAGTTTATTAAAGATCTTAAAGATTTATTAAAAGGATAATAGTAGTGCAGAGGGGCTTCACCCCCGATTTTTACAAAAATCACAGGATATACGGTAGTCACTAAAAAAAATAATAATGAATAAAAAAAAAACAAACATGGCAGTCTCTTTAGTTAAAAAAAGTTACAGACTCTAAAGTTATTAAAACTCCCATAAACTTTTCATTTTTGATCCGTCAAGGTTAGGTCTCATTTCAGGCCCTCTAGTTCAGGTTATGATAAGTTTTGTTAGGTACACATACAGAAAATCTATGTAGAACTAACAAATCTTATCATAACCTGAACTTGGATGGCCCTAAAATGAGCACAAGGCCCACTATTTTTTTTATAAGAAAGCCTATAGGAAAATTTTAAACTTTGACACTAACTTTTTTTTTTTTTTTTTAAGCTTCATTATTATTATTTTTAGGTATATCCTATAATTTTTAATTTTTTTATATATATATATATATTATATATATATATATATATATATATATATATATATATATATATATATATATATATATATATATATATATATATATATATATATATATATATATATATAAGAAAATCCTATGGGATAGGGCCTAATTCAAACTTTGAGAGACTAACTTTTTTTTCCTAAAGAGACCACTGATTTTTATTTTCACTATTCTTCATTATTATTTTTTTTAGTATATCCTGTGATTTCCATAAAAATCGGGGGTGACACCCCTCTGTGCTACTATTACCTTAATTTCTCATAATTTATATATTAAAATCTTCCAATCTACAAATTTTACAACAACAATACACACACAGGCTATTACCGAATTACCTAAAATATCAAACATTTCAAGCTTGTAGTTTTAATTAGGGCAAAAGAAAATATTACTGAAAAACCATGCATAAAAACAATAAAGTATTTAATAGGCTAATGGTAAAAGCAAAATATAATGCGTTTTTGGTATAAGCTATTTAGACCAATCAGCAGATATCTAATTGAATGCTGTACCAATGCACATAAATAACTATGATGAAAGTTCTTCACATGGGGATAGGGCCTAACCAACTTGACTTGCTGATCTAGCCATATTGGATAGCGTTTTTATTCTTTTTTTAATGTCATAATGATAAGCCACATTCTATAAACATGCAACTAAGAACAATAGGTTATCTCCAAATTAGCAAATAAACTAAACAATTTAGTATTTAAACTTACTGGGGCGTCAAATGAGACAACGCATTCATCTTTGTAAACACGGTCCCCACCCTGAGGAATTCTAACAGATTTCAAAATTTCCCTTAGTTTTTCCATATTAATTTTCTAGAATGGTCGTTTTATATAAATTAAACTATTAATAAAAATTAACGATCTAAGCTTCAAAGTGTATCGCAGGTTTTTAAAAATGTTATTATTGAACCATGATTTTACAAAAATTTAAACCAGAACACTCTACGTAACCATAGTGTATTAATATAAATAGTGAGGGGACTTCCATAGTGTATTCATCTAAAATGTAGGGCTATAATGCTTAAAATCCAATAATTGACATGGGTCAGGAACATAAAAACACACGACACTCTATAAATTTAAACAGTGAAGACTAAAGAGTGTTTTTTATGAAAACCCATATACTTTCACATATATTTTTTCTATTTTGATCATTCATTTAATGTTCAATTTTAAGTTGTAACACAAATATTTTACTGAATTTTCTTCCCTTTACAATGTTGGCCATAATTGTCCAAAATTCGACAGTAAAATTTTTCACGCTTATCAATTTCAAAATTGAGTTAAACCTGTTCATGTGCTCAAAATAAATAAAAAAAATAATAAAGTTTAAATAAAAATGTTAACATGGGTAAGGAAGTAAATTTCTTTTCATTACTACTAATCTTTCTCTATTCTCTTTACCTCCTGCAAATCAATTTACCTATTAATTTTAAGTAACCTTCAAACTACAGGCAGAGTTACGAGAATTTAACAAAGAGCAAAAATCTCTTTAAAAAAACAAACAAAAGCCTTTTGTTTTTTGTTTGTTTGTTTGTTACAAAAGTGACTTAGGGGAAATCGCGTTCGTTTAATGCACGAAATTCGTGCTAAAACTGGGTGACCATTTCTTATCGAACGTAAGCACAAAAGACAAAAACGAAAACGGTCTATTTCTATCTAGTATATAATAAAAAAAAAAAAAAATATATATATATATATATATATAAAAAAAATATATATATATATATATATATATATATATATATATATATATATATATATATATGAGAGAGGAGAAAGAGTAGTAGTTGGGTCAGTGACGGATAAAAAAAAAAATTCTAAGTTAAGAAAAGTTGTTAAGTTAGGTTTTTAAGAAAATTTTTGGAGTTCTATATTTGAATCGTCTCATATTTTTCGGCTTTGTTCGGTTTCCTGTCTAGAAAGCTGGTTGCTAAGTTTTTTTAGTGGGCAAGCTTCTGGCATAATTCCAGAAGCTTGCCACTAAAGAATTTTGTTAAAAACTTAACTTAACTTTAGCTTTTCTGAACTTAGAAATTTTTTGAACATAGAAAATTTTTCAGAAAATATGAACTGATTCAAATATAGAACTTTCTCAAATTTTTTAATGGCAAGCTTCTGGCATAATTCCAGAAGCTTGCCACTAAAGAATTTTCTTTAAAAATCTAACTTAACTTAACTTTTCTGAACTTAGAAATTTTTTTGAACTTAGAAATTTTTTTCAGAAAATATGTGGAGTCCTGTGTGCTATACCTTACCTATATATATATATATATATATATATATATATATATATATATATATATATATATAGAGATATATATATATATATATATATATATATATATATATATATATATATATATATATATATATATATATATATATATATATATATATATATATATATATGTATCACTTAGAGAAATTAGTAGTAAAATTTTAACTACTATAAGTAGTTAGCAGTATTTAACTATTTTTTTAGTACATTTTACTACCCGGTAGTTTATGTTACGAATTTACCTGGTTAAATTTTTACTATTTATTGAGTTGTTCAATGAACTTTGATATGGAGTAGGTTTGACTTCTTTAGTAGTTTAAATATTTTTACGAAAGTGGCAAACATTCTGTAACCCCAATAGTGGTAAATTCTACTACATAACAATGATAACATTTACAAACAATTAATTACTCTTTCAAAATTCAAAAAAAAAAATGGGTTTGGAAATTGGACAACGCTGAGCACAAAACTCAAAAAATCGAAAAAGTACTTCCATACTTTTTTAGATAACGGACCTATCTATGCATATTTCAAGTTTGAAGTCATTTTGGAAAAAATTCTGGAAGTTGATTCGAAGAATGTCAAAAACATGAATTTTCATGAATTTTGAAAAATTGAAAATTCTGAAAGAATGACTACAGTCACAGAACAACACCGGAAAACAACGTTTTAGAGGGCAAAAAAAGCTACATTTGGAAAATTTAAAATATATAAAAAGATAAAAAATACAAAATTTAGCCTTAAATTGTGAAGCTCAAAAAACTATGAAAGAAAAAAAATATTTTTGCAAATACAACTATTATCAGGGAGATACATTTGGTTAAATTTCCATTACTGTGTTTGCCTCTCACTATCCATTAATTCCCAGCCATATGACTTTACGATTTCGAAAATTGTTTTTCGTTATTGTATTTGCTTCTCATTTTTATTAGGTTTATATCTGTATTGTATAATTATGGTTCCCAAAGAGTTAATTGTGTATCCAAACATAAGAGGAATTACATCCTATATCTTTACAATATGGAGGAGAGAGGAGGAGAGGAGGAGGAGAAAGAGAGAGAGAGAGAGAGAGAGGAGAGAGAGAGAGAGAGAGAGAGAGATATATATATATATATATATATATATATATATATATATATATATATATTACAAATATTTTACCCTTGTATTAAACCTTACTATTTTGCTATTAACTATTTTAGATTGAACTAAGGGTTTTAAAATGTTTACAGAATTTAACATTTCTTGTCCATCTATTTTACACTATGGTTTAGAGACTTTCTTGGATTTGAAAATATATTTTTGTTTGGCAACAACGAAAGTTTGTTTTGAAAAATTAAAACGAGGACTTAGAAAAAAAAGTCAGTTGAGTCAACAGTGAAATTATAAAGCTGGGAGCTTTTATGTAGCATTATGCTATTAAACTATATATTAAACTTTGTAAAGTATTTCACTTATATTATTTAACATTAGTTCTAGTTTAGGCCAAAGTATTAATTGCCTTATTATTGATAGAGGAATTGTTCTGAGAAAACTTGAGCTGAGGTATCTATTCCAAGCTGGTCCTAACTCTTTATATTCTGATTTAGCAGGACTAGTTGTTAGGCATATTCTATCTATTCTGTTTAATTCTAACACACCTCTTGCCTTCAAATCCTTATACCTTACTTTCAGTTTTAGAACAGCACTCAATGGACGGCATTCTATATGTAGGCCAAAGCTAGGAACTAGCAACTACCTTTATTTTACTAAAAATAAGCCTTTAAAAAAAAGGCTTCCATCCAAGTTTAAATTCTTGGAAATAATTGTATTAAAGCTATTTTGAATTAATTTAATGGTGAGTTATATTTGTTTTTTGTTGAAATTTATGAAATTATTAGGCTAGACTTCCTCATGTTTGGATAGAGCAGTTCACTCAACTGCTGCTATTGCACATTAGAAATATTCTGCGTAGCATATTTCTTTAAACTTTCCAAGAATTTAAAATCGAGGACTCTATCTTAATTATCTTTATTAGCTTATACTATTTGAATTTATTACTCACCTATTGCTTATTGAATTTCCTTGATTCTTGGGTACGTTGCCTAGAATTTGAGTAGAATTATAACGTAGTTGTTTTTTGAGAAACATTAAATTCACTTAGTCTTTGTTTTATATTATCACTATGGCTGAAATGGAAAAATGCCAGTTACTCAATAATCTTCACATTGTAGAACGAGACGATTTAAAAAGAACGATGGAGGCAATTATAGCCAGATTAAAAACTAGCAGTAGTCCCTCTTTTATTAAAGATAAATTATCTGAATTAAAAGGTTATTTAAAGTCTTTGGATAAGGCAGATAAAAGCATTTTGTCAAATATACTTAAATTTAAAACTCTTAATGAATTTTATATAAGTGAGCGTAACAGTATGTTTGATTATAAATTAGATTTAGAGAAACAGATTGCCACTTTATCTGACAACTTGACCAAGCCTAATACCCCTTCTATTGGTAATGAAGACTCTAAACCACCCTTTTCAAACTCTACTGTAGGCCCTAATTCTAATGTATTTGATAGAACTGTGTCTAGCTTAAACTTTTTTAGGAGTGCAAAAGAGCCTCCTATTCAGATAGGGAAGTTTGAAAGTGATGAAGCAGATAAGTTAGCATTTTCCCGTTTTTTAGCTAAGTTTAAAGCTGTGATAGACGGCAATCCTGTCTACACCAATGAAGAAAAACTCATATATTTGATTAGCAATTTAGGAGATGTTGCCTATGAAATGATTAAACATTTGAGTCCTGAAGGCTCTAATTACGCCATTGCTTTAGACATTTTAAAAAAGGAATTTCTCGATAGAGATTTCATAGTAGAAAAAATAATTGCTAAGCTATTAGACATTTCTCCTCCTCCTGAAAGTTTATCTGAGGTGAAATCTTTTATTAATGAGGTCAAGGCTTTAGCTTATGACCTTAAGTCTTACGGATTAGATTTCCTTTCTCCTGATACTGCAGGTTTTAAAATGATTAGTTAGCTCGTAGTTAATAAATTGCCTCCAAGGTTTGTCAATTTATTAATCGATAAAACTCTAACAAATTACCCAAGTATAATTGACGTGTTTGAGAATTCGTCTACCTTAATGAAACGCTTGGAGCTGATGCAGAGGTCGCAGCCTAAGCATAAAAGTAATAATTTTAGGAATAATAAATTTGGCAGACACAAGAATAATTATCCTAATAAAAATTCTAATAATCTTGATAGTTCTAAATATAATAAATGTAACAATAATAAGCATGCTAATGGTGGTCAAAGCAAGGGCCATGGTAATAATGAAAAGAACTTCACCCCCAATGCTTCTAAAGGTACCCTTGAAAACTTAAAGATTACCCAAACGTTTGCCAAATCTAATGTTCCTTTTAGAAGCAAGGCTTCTAATTCAGCTTTCCCTTGCAAATTTTGCAGCATGGCAGGTCATAGCATGAATAAATGTCCGTCTTACACAGACATTGAATCTAGGCTAGAACGCTGTGACCAGCTGCATATTTGCAAGTTTTGCTCGAGTGCCGAGCACGCTACTGAAGAATGTCCGGGTAATCAAGGGGGCTTTTTAGATTACGCTTGCATGTACTGTAAACCTTTTACTCATGTTTCTGCTTTATGTAAAAAAAGGCATTCAAATAATCGTAGAAGTCAAACTATGTCCCATCTTTGCATTTATTTTAACAAGGGTGAACAAAACTATCTCCTCCTATTTATAGAAATCCTTTGTACCAAGGGGGTAAGCAGTGCCGTTTGCTAGCTCTTTTAGACTCTGGGTCGGAACGAAGTTATGTTAGCTCTAAAATTGCATGTCAGCTATTAGACTTGAAAACTTTGCATAGTATTAGTTATGACATACATAGTTTTATTTCATCGAAAGAAAAACTTTCTTTCTTAGCTCTTTTGTTATTGATTTTCCTGGTAGAAGCCTGTTTCCATTTGCTTTACTCATTGATGAGTCCTTTGATATTAAGTTTGAAATATCTGGTTTAAAAATGGCTTTAGAGAATATAAATAAACTTGGGTCCAGTGTAAGTTCAACGAATGATGGGCATGGTTGTGAGGATTTTGTAGAATTGCATGCTTTAATTGGTATATATTTGTTGCAATAATTGCCACCTTTTCATTTAAAAGATGTATGAATGGAGCTTGCTTTAAGATGGGTCAATATATTGTACCATTTAGTGATATTAAAAATTTTCTATACCCAGACCAAATTGATAAACTGAATGTGCCTTCTAATAGAGTTGGAGGCCCATCGTGTCTCAAAAATCTTGCCCACTCCTCTCTTGTTAATCAGGTTTTAAGTCCTTCTGCCTCATACTTTAATCCATTGACGAGTATTTTTTAGGATAGTGTAGTAGAACATGGTCTTGACAATATATTGACTCCTGAAAGCCTTGGTATTTTAGATGTTAATGAAGATATGACTAAAGCCGATATTTTGCAAGTTTCTAAATTTAACAGAAACATAGTTTTTAAAGATAGTCACTACTATGTGAAACTTCCCTGGCAGGAAACAATTGACCTGGTTCCTTCTAATCATGTGGTTGCCCGTAAAGTCCTTGACTGAGTTGTCTCTAACTTGCATATTAAAAATTTGTTTGATGATTATGTCAAGTTTTTAGCCAACAGTTGGCTGATGGTATTATTGAGAAGGTGAATATAAAACTTTCAGAATATGCAAATTTTATTTTCATTTCCCATTGGCCTGTCCTAAAGACTGAGGCTCAGGTTACTACCAAAATAAGCCCAGTTTTCGATTGCTCTTTAAAAATCAACCTTAAATTGCCTTCTTTGAGTGAAGCTGCCTACCCAGGCATTGACCTAATGTCCTCTCCTACAATTATTATTGAAATTTAGATGTAATAAATATGTCATTCTTGCTGATATAAAGCAGGCCTTTCTTGCTATTAAATTACTTACTGAAAAGGATAGAAATAGATTTTGTTTTTTTCTGGGCAGAAAATGGCAACATTGTCACCTACCGCTACACCACCTTGGTGTTTGGGCTTGTTAGCAGCCCTTTTATTCTCCATTTTGTCATGAAACACCATGCCTGTAAATTTCCAGATGATTTATGCTCTAGACTGCTAGCAAACAACTTTTATAGTAGCAATAATCATTTAGAATTAGAGTAAATTTATAAAGAAGCATGTGTGAGAATGGATGAAGCTTCCTTTAAACTTAGAAGTTGGAATTCTAACTTGCCAAAGTTAAATTCTATGTTTGAATCGGATGGCAGATTTGCTGCGCATGGTTGCCCATAAGAAAAAGTTTTAGGTTATCTAAATCATTTGGAAAATGATAGCCTAAGTGTTGCGAAAGTTGATCTCAATATAGAGGCTAATACTAAAAGGCAAATCTTGTCAGCCATTTCCTCTGTTTTTGATCCTTTGTGATTAATCTTGCCCTTAACAGTTAGTGGTAAGATATTGATGGGGTTTGAGCCCTACAATAGATTGGGATACTGTCTTAGATCCTAAAATTTTAAATGAGTGGAAAAGGGTTGCTTCTTCACTTAATAAGGCTTCTGAATTATCTTTTAGGAGAATGGCCCTTAATAAGGACAAGGTTTATGGTTTGCATGTATTTTGTAAAAGCTCAAAAACTTCTTATGGATTTATTGTGTATGTATGTTGTGATAACATTTCTGAATTAGTCTTTTCTAAGGCAAAAATGGCCCCTTTGAAGGAGTTGAGCATCCCATGCCTTGAACTTATGGCTGCTGTGCTTGCATATAAGTGTTTGCCCATCATTTTGTCTTCCATTGAAGATATTAATTTTAAATTTTTAAATTTAGTAGTAGATGCCCAGGTAATGCTATCCTGGTTATTAACAAATAACCTTAAATGTAAGTCAAAACTGGTTAAAATAGGCTTAAAGACATTGAACTTGCAAAAAAGGAAATACTTTCTGAATTTAAATTGCCAATATATTTCAGGTATACTGATACCAACAGCAATCCTGCTGATTTATTGACCAAAGGTGTATCTTTTAAAAAATTCATTGATATTAAAAAATTCTGGGTGAATGGACCTCCATTCTTGTCTAATGATTTTGAAAATTGGCCTACACATGAGCTGTTGAGCATTCCCTCTGAGTGTAAACTTAAGTCCTTTGTACACTGTACTGTGGCCAATGCTGTTGATGATGTCTTAGACATTGAAAGGTTTTCACAGTTTGATAAGTTGATTAAGATGACTACTTACCTGTTTAAATTTAGGTATATTAAAGTGGTGGAAGCTGATCCCGCCAAATGTGCTGTGCTTTACTGGATTAAGCGTATGTAACTTGCATGTTTTGGAACGGAAATAGTTTTCTCAAAACTAAAGATGATTCTAAGCCTATTCCCTCTCTTGTTAAAAACCTAGATCTATTTTTGGACGATGATGAAATTCTCCTCTCCCATGGGAGGATTTCTAAGTCCCTTCATTTTAGTTTTGATATTTGTAATCCTATTTTATTGGGCAAAGTCCACCATTTCACCCGATTGATTATTTTGAATGATCATTCCCAAGTTCAGCATCTTGGGATACAAACTACTTTAAATTATATTAGAAATAAAGGGTTCTGGAAACCTCAAGCCAGACAAGCTGTTAAAAATGCTCTGTCTTTCTGTTTCTTATGTACGAAATACAATGATCTCTGTTACAATTATCCCAAACTTACCAACTTGCCAAAAAATCAACTAATTTTGATCAAACCTTTCCATCATGTGGGAGTTGATTTCACAGGTCATGTTTTTGTTAAGGGCACAGCAAATGAGAATTACAAAATGTTTATTTTACTTTTTACTTGTTTGAGCATTAGGGCCTTACATCTGGAGTAGTAGGGCAAGGATTCCGGACCCCGAAAAACCCACCCAAAAAAAAACACCCAAAAAACCCACCTGACCTTTTCTGGCCTTGACCTTTTCTGGCCTTGACCTTTTTTGGCAACCCTAATTTTTTGGCAACCCTATTTTTTGGCAACCCTAATTTTTTGGCAACCCTAATTTTTGGCGCCCTTTCGAAGAAAGGGCGCGCCAAACGGTTGCGTTAGCAACCGTTGTACGTACCCCACCCTAATTTTTTCGACCATGGGTCATTTTTTGCCCACGGTAATTTTTGGGCTTCATTTAGGGGCTTAGCCCTTTTTTGATGTCTTAACCTTGTTGTTTCGAATCCGCCGCACCCGCAGGTGCGAACCGCAAGCCCGCCGCGTTTCTGCAGCCGCGTTCCCGCCCGGTTCGTTTCCCATCCCACCTGAACCGTAGGTTCACATCCGCGTGCCTTGTGTCACATCCTTCCTTGTACCCCGTCCCACCAGTCCCGTCCCGCCACCCATCTGCACACACACACACACACACACACACACACACACGTGGTCATGACTCACTATTTTCCACCGTCCCTTTTCATCTGCCCTTAACCTTCCTTAAACGTCTTCACAGCTTCGAGTTCTATCCGATCATATTTCAAAATAGAACTCGACCGCATACCTCCTATGCAAATCCCTGACCTTTTACCCACACGTCCAGCGATACGAATTGAGAGAATATATAATTTAATTTTCAGGTATAGATAAATATTGAGCCAGATTTGGTCGCGATATCATTACATGAGGAATTCATCATGTGAATAATAATAATAATAATAATAATAATAATAATAATAATAATAATAATAATAATAATAATAATAATAATAATAATAATAATAATAATAATAAAAATAAAAATAACAATAACAAAAACAATAACAATAACAATAACAATAACAATAACAATAACAATAACAACAACAATAACAATAACAATAACAATAACAAAAACAATAATAATAACAATAACAACAATAACAATAACAATAACAATAAATAACAATAACAATGTAACAACAAGAAAAATAACAATAATAACAATGAAATACACAGTAATATATATATATACATACATACATACATATATACATATACATATACATACATACACATACATACATGATTAAGTAAATTGTTTTACCCCTACGCAACATTTATCTTCTTTCCTATTAAATAACAGAATTCATTTAACTCATGCAGAAAAAGAACACTGGAGTGCAAAACAATATTCCAAACCAATCTAGCTATATTTCACGATAATATATATATATATATATATATATATATATATATATATAGTATATATATATATATATATATATATATATATATATATATATATATATATATATATATATATATATATATATATATATATATATATATATATATATATATATACTGTTTTGTAATATTATATATATATATATATATATATATATATATGTATATATATATATATATATATATATAGTGAGAATATAGAGCAGAGGGCGAGAGAGCGAGTAGAGAGAGAGATTATTTCTACATATACACATAGATGTATAATGATGGCATGGTATATTTGACAGGAGATAGGGTTACTTATACACACCTCCATAGACACATACACTATGACATCTACACACATTCACTATGATACTTATACATACTATGATACTTATAAGCACTTACACTTACATACACACTATGACATCTTATACATACACACTATGACACTTATACACCCTTACACTTACATATTCACTATGACACTTATAAGCACTTTCACACTTACATATTCACTATGACACTTATATACGCACACACTCACACAGATTTACTTACACTCACAGATTTACTTACACCACAGATTTACTTACACACACAGATTTATTTACAATACGCACAGATTTACTTATTAATTACACAGATTGCTTCTATACACACAGATTTACTTTACCACATTTTACTTACACTACACAGATTTACTGCCACCACAGATTTACTGCCACACACACACACAGTTCAGCACTCACATGACTTACACACACATTGTTTCACACCTCATTCATTTCTACACACACACACTCACAGATTTACTTCACACTCACATTTACTTACACACAGATTTACTTACACACACACAGATTTACTTACACTCACACAGATTTACTTACACACACACACAGATTTACTTACACTCACACACAGATTTACTTACACACATACACTGTTTCACACACACACAGTATTTACTTTACACTCACACACAGATTTACTTACACACATACACTATGTCACTTATACACACATGCACTCACCCATAGACACTTACACTAGCCCATATACACTCGCCCATAGACACTTACACTTTCCCATAGACACTTGCGATTGGTGTATATTATAAGTTGCTAGGATGTATCCTAATATGAGTTAGCATTTTCTAACCTTTTCTAGCCTTTTCTAACATCCATCATAGAACATAGAATTACCTTTTGACCTGGTATTAGGATTAAATTAGCCCGTCTACAAAAAGGCTTATCCTAAATTTAGGCCTAAATTTAGGCCTAACGTAGTTATTGCACCACATTTTACAGAAAAAGGTCAGTTTGAAATATATTTTGACCTGGAATTAGGCCTAAATCGCCCCGGGATACAAAAAGGATTATCCTACAACACATTTTACAGAGAGAGGTCAGTTTCGTATCTGTAAGGAGTGCGGGTTGTTGTGTTTTCTCGTGATGGATTGTCAATGTACATAGATAATAATAATAATAATAATAAAGAAAACCCGAATTATTTAAAAAACTTTGAAATATTTTTAGTTAACATCGAGTGAATAATATAAATGTAAGTGAATAATTGTTATTTTTAAATAAGAACTTAGAAAGATTTTAATAAAATGCATGTTATGTTAGCAGAAAAGAACTTATTTTGTTCTTTTAATACTTATTACATGGCTAAAGATGATGTAAAGCAGTAAGTCAATAGAACAAAACGTGGCATAGCTTGGTGTAGAGGGGTGCTAGGGGCTGACCTACTGATTTACTGATTTATTGCTTTAAGGTAAGTAATATAAGTTTTAATAAAATTTCATAAAATTTTAGTAAAGTTATTTTAAAACTCTGATAGTTATAAAATTTATAAACAAAAAGTATTAACGTTAATAATAAATTTTGTTCAAAGATAATGATTGATTTATTTATAGAAGTTTTTATGAAACTTTGAAATAATTTTTAGTTATATTTGAATGAGTATTATAAATGTACTTAAAAACAAATTGTTTTAATAAATTATACGTTATATGTGTAAGCGGGAGCGTGCAGGCGCGCGCCGCAAGCTTCGTCTCCATGGATGAACAATATAGCAATGAGTAGCTAAATGCATGGAAATAATTAACAATTAAAAATTAATCATTTAGAATTAGAAAAACAATTAAAACATTAAATAAAAAATAGCTAAAACTACAATAAAATAAATAAAAATCACTAAACCATGTTTAAATACCTAATGAGCTTCAACAGATTTTTTTATGTTTTAAAACATAAAGTGGAAGAAAGAAAGAAAGTTAAAATAGTAAAGCAGAAAGTTAAAGAAGCAGAAAAGAAGTAGGAAAGAAGGAACAAAGACACCCCATGGATTTACTGGTTTTACAGAATGTAAATGTATGTGAGTTAAAGCTATAAAGCAGTAAAGCAATAGAAAGCATATGAGTTAAAAGCAGTAAAGCAGTAAAACAAAGCTATAATCCTTTAGGTGTTAGGTAACACCTCAATTGATTTTACTGATTTACTGTTGAAGGTATGTAATGTAAATGGCTTAACGCAGGAGTTGAAAGAAGTAGAAAAGCAGGAAAACAAAGCATACTAATCCCTTAGGTGTTAGGTAACATCTCTATTGATTTACTGGATTTACGGCTTTAAGGTATGTAATGTTAATAAATATGTGAGTTAAAGCAGTAAAACAGTATGAGTTAAAGCAGGAAACATGTGCTAAAGAAGTAGAAAACAGGAAAGGCACAATCATTGTAGGCCCTGAAATAGAAGGTAAAGTATTTATTGATTTCCATTGATTTACTGTTTTAGGTATGTAAAGTTTATGTTTTAATAAATATTTCGTACAATTGCAGTAAAATAAAATGATTATATATCAGACACTGATTTTTTTCTTCTTACATACAATTTTAAAAAAATTTATAAAATTAAAAAGTATTAAGTAAAAAAGTATTAAGTAAAAAAAAATAATGTTAATAAATATATGTTAAATAATAGGTCTGTAATGAGTTGCAGTTTAGGTTCGCGCAAATGTTTTTAATAAAAATGTTTAAGTATGAAATAAAAAATGAATGACTTATAAATATTTGAAAAGAAATTCTTGAATAGTTTACATTGATATCATATTTATCGGTCGCGTGGCGGGTCGCACGGCGGGTGCGGTGTGTTCGACTGACTTAATGAGGATGGCGCATACGGTTCTGGTGTTCGTGGTATGACATACGGAAGACATCAATATAGCTCTGTTCTATGATGGATGTTAGAATGAATGAAAAGGAAAAAGAATCTGAGTGGAATCGGAAGGAAACATGGAAAGAAACGGAAGGAGGAAACAGGAAAGGAAGGAAGGACAGGAAGGAAAAGGAATCCCAGGAACGGAATCCAGGAATCCAGTGGAATCAGGAATCCAGGTGTGGTGGCATAATCCAGGAGTGTAAGTAATCCAGTGGAGTGGTAATCCCAGTGGAGGAAAATCCCAGGAATCCAGGAACGAAGGAATGGAGGAACAGGAAGGAGCAGGAACAGGAATGGAAATGAGGAATGGGCGTCACAGTGAACGTGCATAAAGCGTGCGTGCGTGCGTGCGTGCAAGCAACCAGCAAAGGGGCGTAAGCAATCCGTGCGTATTGCAGGGCGAACATACATATTATTATTATTACATATTATTATTATTACATATACATATTATTATTATACATTACATATTATTATTATTATATTACATACATACATACATTATTACATATTATTAACAGCTGAGTAAAAACAAAACCAGTGTATTATAAAGATGATTATATACATATTATTATTATTATTATTATTATTATATACATATTATTATTATATTATTATTATTACATATATACATACATATTATTACATATATTATTATTATTATTATTACATATTATTACATACATATTATTATTACATACTTCGTCCACGATCGCCTTTAACCATGTGCGCCAGTTGGTCCGATCCTCATTAACTTTATTACATATACTGACCCATACGAAATTTATGAATGACATCGCGACCAAATCTGGCTCAATATTTATCTATACCTGAAAATTAAATTATATATTCTCTCAATTCGTATCGCTGGACGTGTGGGTAAAAGGTCAGGGATTTGCATAGGAGGTATGCGGTCGAGTTCTATTTTGAAATATGATCGGATAGAACTCGAAGCTGTGAAGACGTTTAGGTTTGAGGTAGTAAGGACAGATGAAAAAGGGACGGTGGAAAATAGTGAGTCATGACCACGTGGGCGCAGGTGTGTGTGTGTGTGTGTAGATGGGTGGTGGATGGACTGGTGGGACGGGGTATGGAAGGGATGTGGACAGGTGGAGGGGAATTTAATGGAATGGGGGGATGGAATGAACAGTGGAATGGAATGGTGGAAAGGGAAATGGTGGACGGAAATGCAACAAGGTTAAGACATCAAAAGGGCTAAGCCCCTAAAGAGTTCCGTGGGCAAAAAATAACCCATGGTCGAAAAAATTAGGTGGGGGCGTAAAATAGAGGGGCAACGCACCAGTTTAGCCCTTTCTCTCGAAAGGGCGCCAAAAATTAAGGTTGCCAAATAAATTAGGGTTGCCAAAAAATTAGGGTTGCCAAAAAAAATAGGGTTGCCAAAAAAATAGGGTTGCCAAAAAAGGTCAAGGCCAGAAAAGGTCAAGGCCAGAAAAGGTCAGGTGGGTTTTTTGGGTGGGTTTTTCGAGGTGGGTTTTTCGGGGTGGGTTTTTCGGGGTCCGGAATCCTTGCCCTACTACTATCTGGAACTTGTTCCTGACATGTCTACGGAAATATTTTTGCTTCCCTTTCAAAGATTCTGCAATAGGTACACAATTCCTTTTCACTTGTACTCTGATAATGCTTGAGCATTTGGAAAATCAGGAGATATCCTGAGTGATGTATTTTATTCCCAAGAATTTTGTGATCACCTTACTAAGTGTCACATTAAGCATATTAAAATTCCTCTTTATGCTGCGTTTATTGGAGCAGCTTGGGAAAGGCTTATTAGGTCTGTTTAAAAATGCTTATATAAAACTATGCAAACTAAAAAACTTTATTTTGAACTACTGACCATTTTATCCTCTATTCAAGACGCTATAAATTCCAGACCTCTCACTTATAGGTCTTGTGAAAATGATTTAAATATCATTACTACCAATTCCATTCTGAAAATGCACTCCAATTTGGCTCTTGTCTTTAGAGACTCGGAAGATCCATGGAGAGAGATGGACAGGGATGTTGTACTTAAAAGTCTGGATCAGCAACTTATAACTTTCGAAGAATTCAAAAGGCTATAGTTTGAAGAGTATTTGTTGAGTCTCAGAGAACATAGTAGAAACTTTTATCAAAGTCTTTGGACTAATCGTATAAAGTGTTATAAAACTGCCTAAGAAACCTAGACCCTTCTGGATGTTGGGAAGGATCAAAGAAGTGGTTGTAGGGGATGATAAAATTATTAGGTCAGTAAAAATCAAACAAAGCAATGGTAAAACTGTTCATCATACTAGTTGCAATCTTTATCCTATGGAATTGTCTATAACCCACTCTGGGGCGAACCAGAGTGAAAAAAGGGATAATATTGACAATTCTGCTGAAGAAATTTTTAATACTGACCCAACTCCTCCAGTTGTTAGGAGTAGGCAGTCAGGTGTTAAGGAAAGACCTGCAAGGAAAGCTGCTGTCAAGTTCAGGAAATTCCTGAAAGAAAAGCTGGATGATTTGTAAATAATAGTATCTTTTTAGAATTAAGTTAGATTTAGTATTTAGTGTATATTGGCTTTGTTATATTAAGCTTAAACTTTGTAAATATGTTTGATTTGCTTTATAATATTGCATGGTATGAGCAATTGCCATGTTGTTCCTGAATTTAAATGTTATGGTTTAAAAGTTGTGTTTGTACATTTGAAAATCATTTCCCCTTAATTTGCCTCCAGCAAATTGTTTCTTGCTGGGAAGATATTAGAAATATTTTACCCCTGTATTAAACCTTTCTATTTTATTATTAACTATTTTAGATTGAACTAAGGGTTTTAAAATGTTTACAAAATTTAACATTTCTTGTCCATCTATTTTACACTACAATTTCCAAACTCACTTCTCTTGGATTTTGAAATATATTTTTGTTTGGGCCAACAACGAAAGTTTGTTTTCGTAAAAATTAAAACGAGGACTTTAGAGACAAAAAAGTCAATTGAGTCAAACAGCTGAAATTAAATTAAAGCTGAGAGTTTTATGTAGCCATTAATGCTATTAAACTATATATTAAACTTTGTAAAGTATTTCACTTATATTATTTAACATAAGTTCTAGTTTAGGTCAAAGTATTAATTGCCTTATTATTGATAGAGGAATTGTTCTGAGAAAACTTGAGCTGAGGTATCTATTCCAAGCTGGTCCTAACTCTTTATATTCTGATTTAGCAGGACTAGTTGTTAGGTATATTCTATCTATTCTGTTTAATTCTAACACGCCTCTTGCCTTCAAATCCTTATACCTTACTTTAAAGTTTAGAACAGCACTCAATGGACGGCATTCTATATGTAGGCCAAAGCTTGGAACTAGCAACTACCTTTATTTTACTAAAAATAAGCCTTCAAAAAAAAGGCATCCATCCAAGTTTAAATTCTTGGAAATAATTGTATTAAAGCTATTTTGAATTAATTTAATGGTGAGTTATATTTGTTTTTTGTTGAAATTTATGATTATTAGGGCTAGACTTCCTCCATGTTTGGAATAGAAAAATATTAAGTTGTTGCAAAAACTGCACATTAGCAAATGTTCTCCTAGAATATTTCTTTTACACACACACACACACACACACACACACATATATATATATATATATATATAATATATATATATATATATATATATATATATATATATATATATATATATATATATATATAATATATATAATATTATAATAATATATATATATATATATATATATAAATATATCCAGGTTTGGTTTCAAGTACATTTTGTCAAGTACAAGTACATAGTAACTCTAAGAATGTTCAAGTACAGAGTTACAAGTACTCTAAGAAGATTGTTTCAAGTACAAGTACAAGTACTCTAGAATGGTTCAAGTACAAGACGAGTGAGTCCAACCTTGAAACTTGCATATATATATAAATA
>JABUQX010041356.1:0-37193 GCA_015478945.1 Trachelipus rathkii | reverse complement strand
TATGCCGATGAACTTCAAACTCCGCCATTTCTTCCACTCTTTTCAATTTGAGCTCGCCCTCGTTTGCTTATCTATTGAGTTGCCTCTCGTCTACAGCTCTTAGATTCAATTCTTGCCGAATTTCGGTAGATTTCTCACGTGGGGTAACCATAATCTTGTGAAGTTCAACTGTTGGAAAACTCAACTTCTTCAATATCTCCCTCATCTAAAACCCTCCCACTTCCAATCCCAAACATTTGACAGCTCTAATTCGTTACCCATAAACAACATAAAACATGTTTCTTGGACTAAAAACCATTAAAAATTAGTGGAATTTTCGTCAAGTGATATAGGCTCAGAGCTCTTCACATTCAGCTGATACGTGTTGCAATAAAAAATCAAACGAAATCTGGACTAAAGTGGCGGTGTTCAGATCCGTAAAAAGAAAATTTGTTCCTCGCACTACTGACTTCACACTCTAATTCTCAAAATTTGTATTTTTTGACTCCTCTGCTAGCTCCAGCCATTAAACAAAATTTTGTCGACTCCTGAATCTTCCACATCCTATAAAATAACAAAATATATATTTTTCGACTCTGACTCCAGCAGTCAAATTAAAAATTTCGAACCTCTCTGCACTCAGTAGGCCCACAACCACAATTCACGCCTATTACAGCAACATAACAGAATAAAACCCTGCCAATCTTTTACTTTGCTTATTATGTCACCTTCCTTTTCTCGCCTCTGAAAATGATCTCACAATTTTTTTTTTGCTTCTCATTATGCACTTAATATACTATAACAGCATACCAGAATGATTACACTTTTCTCTTCACCAATGCAACTCATCTAAACTTCTCCTAACAAATGCTATACGGTTAATCTGCCGTGTAACTAACCGACTAAGTACCCGTAATAGCCCAATGTTAAATTATCTGTGATTGTACGGCGCAAAACTAATCATATCTAATGACCAACAACCCAATATATTTCCAGATTTCTCTCTCTCTAGTATATCTACCTACGCTTTATTTAAATGTGTCATTCACAATCACAACTATCAACTCGTGCAACACAGGATTATTATTATATTTTTATTTTCTCTTTTTATTAAAAACATATCGTGCTCACTATTATATAACATAAACACAAGTATTGCGCCCTAAGGATTGGTCGTTCAGTATCTGATGCAAAATGATATGATATTAATCCCTTAATATATAGCTGTACCTATTTATATACAAATATCCATATCTCCCACAGCTCTTATGAAGATACAAACACTCACATAAAAAGAATTTTCTAGAGCCATTAACATAAGACAACGTGATCTATTATATATAATTTTATAATAGGATATATTATATATATATATTTATTATATTATAATATATTAATATATATATATAATATTTTAATATAATAATATATATTATATATATATATAATATATATATAATTATATATATATATATAATATAATAAATTAAGCATGCTTAAGAATGTATGCCTACTAATTATATTATTATCTCAAAAGTAATACTGAAATGTAGATAAGTTTATAATTGAAATAATGATATAGATTGTTTAAGTGGTATTCTCTCTAAATTAATCAGTGTTTTGAGAGTTATTATAACTCATGAAATAAAATATAATAGTTTAATATTAAACTTAACACATATATACCTGAGGAAGGTATAAAGTATTTAATATTTATAGTAATAGTATATGTATAATTTTGGGTACTATATATACCTGTTTTTTTGAAAAATACACAAGAAGTACTCTCATAAAGAATACTGTACAATAGATATAATTCACTTTATTGAGTATTCTTAGACTTATCTTTTTGCAGTGAATTATTAAAAATCATATATACTATAGGTATAGGTTTATAAGTAACACTATAATTGTCTCTTCCTTGGAGTTGTCCACGATTTAGACACTTCAGTGAATAATCACCTTGACGCAGCGTGCGCCAGATAAGGATTAAATACTCTCTTTGATCAATTGGGTTTATGATTATACCGACGTTCCCTCTGACTCAACACTTCAGGTCAGTTATGACACTCATGAATTTAACTTAGAGAGAAATTCGGCTTCGAGTAAAAAAGTTATTGTACACCCGAGTGTACACGATTCCTCCCCCTACAATGTGAACAAGTTTATGTGTCAAGGTACATTCTGCGGAATAGACCCGAGGCTTCGTTAAGAATCTTTCTCACAAATGGAGGGCACGTATATACCATGACTGTTGCAATGTAAGGGGTCTCTATGCTTGTCTACAGGGATCGTCTCTATCCTATAGGTGAGTATTGCGTATTCTGAGTGGGGGGTGGTGAAGATCTCCCCACTATTCAGATCGCCAGTCGCATGGAGCATATTTTCTATGACTCGTACCACGGTTTAATGCGTTTACACATATACGAGATTGGGTTTGAGCATCTCTCCTCTCGATCGCCTTCAAACTCCCTATCTATGCTTAACAATTCCAAAACATGACTTCTCACAGGTCGCATATTTATCTCTCGTCAAACCGCACGCATCTCATTTGTCTCTTTCGATCTCTCAGCAAAGATATTCACATTCACGAATGGATAATATGCGAAACCTAGTCATTAGTGTGCCTCACTGCATTGGGAGAACTAGGGCTCACTATAGTATCCACTCGTACTCGATCCGCTAATATAGAGATTTCTTATTACTAACAAATCGCTCTTGCTTACGTTGTGTACCATCTGAAATATACCACTCAAAAACTTACAATCTTGCGAGGCTAACCCCCAACAAGGAAACATTCTTATACTTTGCACTTGATTCAGTGAGATCCCTCTCAAGTGTTTAATCAACTGTATATAGACAATGGAAAAAGTCACGATTAATAGTGCTACATTCGAGCCTTAACATGTCAATACATTAACACTTCTTCATAGATACGCCATATCTCGCGTATTATTGTTAGACTCTCTTTATTGTTTTCTCATAAATAGTAGAACAAATTCTTACTAAGTTACCAAAACACACAACACGTGTGACGTATAATCTTACAATGATTTTATCGCATTACCATAATCTACAAGGTGTTCCAAAATATCTTTTTGGAAGAGCTCATCAATGAAGCTACTCTAGAGTTTTACCACTTCATATAATATGGTGTGTTATCTACACCATCTAATACTTTTTAAATAAATATAATAACTCTTACTACCATAACACTAAACATACTCGTCAGCCCGCATTCACAAATAAGTAGGGTGTTCGTGCCCATTTCCTCTGCAAACGACCAGACAATTAAAGGAACCTCTTTAAATTTTCTTCTATATTAAAGTTTTAAATTGTTAACATTTTGTTAAAATATTATATCTTAATGATGAATTCAACTAACGGAAATAGTTGATTAATACTACTCCTTACTAAACCAGCTTCTGATGATACTGTTCTGAAGAGCGAATGACACATAGCTCATTAAACTTATATAAATGTTTTGCTGCCGGTATTGTGCTCACCACCGTTAACCTACATATATTTTTCGGCTGGACAGTCAATTCTGATGAATGAGATTCTCAGACATCCAGCTACCGTAATATCAAAGAGATCACCGTTCTCCGAGCATTACAAGATCCATCTACGTATTGCGCATGTTCGTATTTCCTGACATACACTACAATATACAGCACATTACTATTATTACATCCCTCTCGTGCAATATATTCATTAGTCTAGTAAGATAATATAAATTGTCAAAATGTCTCATATCGACTGTTCTCTTCTCATCACTGTAGTCAGTTATTATCTAGTTCTATGACGTATTATATATATGTCATAGCACGTGTGTCATAATATGAGATAGTCTCTTCTACGTTTACGTTGTTTACTCCTATGTCATTTACTTCATAGTTCTCTCCTACTTTACTCTTGAATTATTAATATATGCCATATACTGTCTCATTGTATCTTATATCAAGATCGTTACCTCTAGTTTTGCTTATAGAAGCGATATACTTACATACGGGATTGGAAGACTTGCTGATTTTTCGACAAAGTAGTCAAGAAGATGATGTGTAATAAAATGCTTACTATCGGTGCTCTATCTCAGACACATTCTCTCCACATAACTCAATTCTCTCTCTCTACGTATCTCTCTCATATTTTTCTAGACGTGCCTCCTCACTGCGATATCATATATTCTTACTACTATCAAGATTTCTGTCTGTTGATTGTAGACTCTCGAGGTTGCCACCATCCATTTTCTCAGTCATTATTATATCGGATTACTAATATATTGACAGATTATGTATATATGCATAGGCCATATTGGAGAGTTAGTGAGTGTGTACTCTCACTCTCGATATTATGTATCAAAATGGTCTCTCATATCATTCCTAAATTTCGCCAAGGTCACAGTGCATAAACTCTCTCTCTCTCTCGCTTTTATATATATATTTAAAATCTTATAAAGTATATAATATCAACTATTTACGAGTCACTAAGCATATCGAAATGCCGATATATTCTCGCGTTTTTACGAACGACATATGCTCTGTATAATTTCCTTGAGTATGTTGCATAATGACTCTGCTGCGCTCAACTAGTGTCGTCTGGATTGCAAGTCAATTTACTTTGTGTTTCCTTTTCCAAACTGGAAAAATCTGATAATAGAGCAACAATCCTACTACCTATTCACCTCACTTCTATAGGCTCAACTCATTCCGATCGGTATGAGTGATCAAAGTTATAGTCTTATGAACTTCTCTCGTCTATGTGAATCATATATTACTTTAGAATATAGTAGCCTCATATATTACAGAGTGTAAAACGCTCTGTTTGAGAGGGTATAGTATCAATATGATAAGTGCTATGTAAGGAAATAATGAATTCTCATATGGTTAAATAGATGAGTTCCGGTTGCTAATAGATATTTTTCTCGTAGAATAACTTACCTCTCCTCTCTCAAAGTATGTCTCGATCGTGCATTGTATACTCCTTCAAAGACGTGTATTCTGAAGCCACCGAGACGAAGTGTCTGGTGCTCGACCGTCCGGGTGAAGAAATCAAGATATATTTAGCAGTGATCTTGAAGTTCTCGTAACTACATTAACAGAATGACTAAAATAGAATGCCCTGCTGCTAAACAATATTAATACTGGAATTTGCACCAACAAATATGTGCGTGACTATGGACGTGAGCAGAGAGCGTGTCGTACCGTGTCACTACGTGCGCTTTTTGAGTCAACAAAGTATAGAATGGCTGGTGTGCAACCTAAAATAAGCATATAACCAACATACACCAATACTTAATACTACGGTTTTGTTATTTCACGTGAGTGTACAGCGAATGGTTATAACTGGTCGCGTATGTGCAGAGTAAGTAGGACGCTGCTTGACTAAGTTCGACATATTTTCGTGTACAGAATACCAGAACTACATGAGATATAGTATTGTGAACTCTCAGACTAGGGTATTGTAAATTTTATCAACAAACATCTTTCATACTCGTAGTGACCGCACAGATCAATACCATATAAAGTTCAATTTTACCACTATACATTGGGATATTTCATTATTTCACAAATTTACACGTACTATGCGTGTACTACTCATAGTAATTCGTGGTTCAATTCGATCATGCCGGAGCATACATCTTTCGAATCCATCTACATACCATGAGTAATGTTATACGGACGTGTTGGGATGGAAGTCACACAGCGAAACTTGGCAACATAGAATATTTTCACTGATGATGCCATTCATTATTCACTTTATACATAGATGCACCAATGATCTACGAGATATCTAGAGCATAGGACAATAATTGTTTATTGTTCAGAGGGGCGAATAATTTAATACTCGATCACAAAGAACTTCAGAGAAACATTTAATTTTTAGAATTTGACTTCCTTTGATTATAACAAATTATTAGAGACGGCTCAAACTCCATATTACAAGGATAATAGAGAATCCTTTATTGAAGAAGAGAATCCCAGATTCAAAGCGTAGATTCAGGTTGGGTCCCAAGATGGACGATATAGTATAACAGTAATATGTCGAGTGGTTAGCATGATAAAAATCTCTAATGTTTCATAAATATATTATATATCAAAGGTAATATTGGCGTGATACGTTAATGCTAATTTTAATTAAATCTTTTTCAAAAGATTATATTTATTAAATGAATATAATATTGATAGGATATAAATTATAGTGAGTATGATGTCATTTTTTGTTAATTTGGTGTTATATAAGTAATTATAAAAAGTTCTCTCTCAACAATATACTGTATAGTACCTATACTAACTAGTGTCATAAATCTTTTTTAGTAGCTCTTCCTTTACTTCTACTTGGCGACTAACGTGGTATCGATATCTCTCTCTCGACTCCGTCTGCGGAGAATACTAAATAATGCAGCTGCCATCCTCAGACTGTCGCTCACCGGCTCTTTGAGACTTCGATTAGAGCTTTATGTGAGATTGGTTATTTTTCCTAAAAGTGCTGTGGCCAAGATCGTGAGACAAAGTTAGTTGGAGGTTTCAGGATTGTTCGACTCCTCATATGTTTGAGTGTCTCAGACTTTTTGTTATTACTTTTTCCTAGGTAATAGCTCTAGAATTATTAATTCTTCATGCATATGTTAGGTATAATTCATTACTTACATTCCACTCCCTAGTTGTATTGTTCACCTTGAGAAGAGATCATTAAGAATGAGCGATAATGTTGCTGCAATTACTCTCCATATTTCTGTGGTGATAAGCTCTGTTTATCCCCTCAGTTGTGTTTGAGATGTACTGCTAGTTGTCTTGTGATATGCCTTAAGAGGTTAGTGCACTATATACTAGAGACAACTCCTGTTCCTAGCTTATACTCCTGTAATACATTGCTACAGCTCTCACTCGCAATGTACTCTCGTATCATATTCTAGTCATGTATGCTTAGTGTTACTCATGATTCTGTGATTTAGTACGCCTATCTTCACTTTTTTTATAATCTTGTATACAAGTAATCCGTCCCTCCATATCGATCTAGCAAGAGCCATAGATAGCATTTTGCAATTTTTGTGAATTTATTTTGTTGAGAATAAATTGATTTATGGCCATCTGATGTTATTATCTTGGTCTTGGAAGAATTGTAGTATGATTTAAAAACGCTAAACTCATTTTGTGCTCGATTTCATATGTAATCTTACAAAAGAATAGAGTTTATTTGTAAATTAATATGATGATAATGTAATTAATAAGAAGTTGTTCTCTCGAGTTAAGGTCGGGAAGTTTAAAGGAGGGGTACATATATCATTGTAATATTTTGATTATGAGAATTCCACACTTATTCTTCAAATTAATCAAATAATATTGGATACCTCATTATAAGAATCGAGATAGCTCTGGTGATATATAATTCGTCAACGAGATATAAAATGGATAATTATACTAGACCGCAAAATTGTATAGGTTATTTGTGGATGCTCCTTAAAAACTATCAAACTCCAGTAATCGAGGGCAGCACACAGGGTAAAAAAATAAGTGTTTTCCTATTAGACAGATAATTGTGGAAATATGTAAATAAAATAGTGTACTGTACATTCTTAGAAGAGACAAAATACTCGGTCCTATTTTAAGAATCAGATCCAAAGATTAACAAAATTATATAATTAGATGTGTAATATAGCTCTCATTCAGATAGAACAAACATTATGCATTATGAACTGAATACCATTATAAACAATAATTATTAAGCCATTAGATGGGACGATCTAATTATAGGTAGTATGCGTTGTAAATAAGTTGGAATTTAAAAATAATTTATAGCTAATATCTTCTTTACTAAATTATAATTTGGAGCTTTTATAAAAAATACAATAATTATTCAAAATTTTGTAAACATTTTATCGATTATTATAACATTTATATTATAAATATTTTCGTATTTGTTTTAAAATATAGATAGCATAGACATACACATTGAAAAAAAAGGAAACATGAAAAAACTTCAAAGAACATAAAATAAATGTCTGATCATTTAAATATATCCAAAAAAGTTAATTAGAAAAATTGACAAGAAAATATTTATCAATAAAAATATCATAGCTATTTAAATTAATAAAAATTATTAACAAGTTAGAACAAGAAAAATTATATCAACCCGAAAATACCAAATGGACTTGAATACCATACCTTGGGCAAAAATCAAGATTGTTGATGGAACCAGTTAATATTTTTCTGGTCTCTCTCTATGATCATAACTTAATCATATTCCTTCAAGATGAAATAAAAGCTTATTGACCGTGGTTATCGAACCAGATTGCCAGATCGTTAACTACCAAGTGATCATTCCCACTCCAATAGCTGCAATTGCCTAAAACAAGACCATAAATCGAATCCTCTTACCGATTATTAATACCATAATACAAATTATTAAAATGAAAGAACAAATGAATGACATAATAAAAAAAGATAATTGGGAAATAGAAAGATACACCATATCGAAGAAAATTATATAATTATATAAGAACATTTTGACCATCATCATATTTATATAATCTCTCTCATATATATACATCATTAAAAATAAATAACAAACTAAAAAAGAACTCTTCACCAATAGAAGAAGATCGACACATCCGAATAGGATAAGTCCACAAACAAATACGCTGCACAGATCGCTGTCTCAAATAAAAAACAAACTTACCCTCCACAAACCACAAATGTTTACACGAGCCACCTTTCTCTTAAAAGTGCATAATAGTATAATTAATTGTAAATACTCCCTTATCTTATGCAAGAAGAAAAATATTAATATAACTCTATATGAATCTATATACATATCAATATCCAAATTCATTGATTTACAAAAACGACCATGGAGGAAGAAGTGTGAATGGACCAGTGGAGTCAGATTTCTCGAAACAAGGCATAATTATGAATAATAAATAAGCGGGATTCCTGTATGGAAAAGACACACTCAACAACACAAACTACTGGAGAGGTACGTTGCCCTAACGATACACTCCAATACAACTTCACAAGAACACATATATATTTATCCCCTTACAATATACATTCGCTAAAGAAACATACATGTGACCAATCTGAAAAGATACCCAAAGTAAAATATAAATAAAAGAGTATATACCTGACGAAACTAAAAACTTAAATTAACTACTCACTGAAAGGCAGCTCACCAACAGTTGGCCTGTAAAGTTTATTAAATCGAAAAATAGCTTTGCACTTTCCCACACTTACACAACATTTGATTATTCTGATTAGGTTGATATGAACACATGTGGAGTTAGATGTTGAATTAGAGAAAAGCGTCAAAGTACCTCCACACCAAAAATGGGAAAATAAACCATCTTTATAATTACAAATAATTACAAATACAAAATTTATTTTGTGATGGAAATTATATAGATATATATATTATTTTATTTTAAGAGATTTGCGTAAGAACGATAAGGCTCCATCTTATATTAGTTAAACAGGGACGAGTGGTCGATTATGAATAATTTTATTCATACTTAAACAAAATATCGTACTATAATTCCTTATCCACTCCGCACATCTTTGTCTTATATGTTTGACATTTATTTTACGTATTTAAAGTAAACGGCTATAAATTCGATAGGCAAGCACGGATCTTAAATTAAATTAGTCCAATTTACAAGAATTATGAATTCCTTATACGATTTTATGAGTGAACATTTTTTCTCGATTTTATTTATGACAATTTTTTTTTTTTCAACATTAAATGCGTATAAAATACAATATACATTTTAAACTTATACATTTCTTACCATTCATAAGCACAAATGCAAAAACAGAAAATCCTTGAAATGTTGTTTAAGAGTCCATACAGAGAACAATTTTTTGAATTACATCGTTTCCAATTAAGGGTTCAAATACGATAAGTTAATTTAATTTTTACGTATAATAAAAATAACATGTTATAAAAGTGCTTCTATATATTATATATCATATATTATATATATATATTATATATATATGATCTTTATATTCTATAACATAACAATTCATAGAGAAATATATATAATTTATATATATATATATTTAACTATCTATTAATATAAATATATATCATATTATATATTATATATATATATATATTATATATAAGATATATATAATTATAACATGTATTTATTGATAAAAGATTTTTATCATTTAAATATGATTTTTGCAGATATCTCGTCATGAATATACCTCACAATAATTGTTTTTAAAATGGCCATCATTTCTAATAATCACCGACTTTAAACTATTATCCAACTGTATTACTCCCTTTAATATTAGATTGAGTGTTTAAAAAATATGCCTCTTGAAAATAAAACGAGACAGTGTACAATAGAACACATTTATATGACAACTACGGTTGCAATAAAGCACCATGGAAAAAATTAATCACTTGGGATTGAGAATATCTGGTATAGTTACAGAGAAATTTGGATTGTAATAGCGCAAAGACTCCAATATTGGAGAGTGTGTATGGGACCCATGTATTAGCCCCACTAAAAATGCGACATAAAAATTCCCTTACTTCTTCCATGACAATTTTGATGAGATAAAAGAACGAAACCGCAGCTATATTGACTCTAGCAAGTGCTTTTGCAGAGGTGTCCTTTCCTCGTGTCTGTCGTCTCATTTTACTCTTAGAGATGTGATTTTCCATTGTTCAGAGCCACCTAATTTGGTTGACAACTGTGTCTCTCGTATCAGACGTTATACAATATTATAGGCAAGGAGCCATTTACTGATTTAAACAATGCAATATATCTACAGAACAACAATGCAATAATCCATCTACCGGTTTAATTTATTCCCTCCTCTTCACGCTCCTTCCTGCAATTTGAAAAAAAAAAAAGTGGATTGGTTGCCAAATCTCGCACATGCCTAAGCACATTTTTCAAACCTCAAAATTAAGTGTCTGATGTGCTTTTGTGCGTGAATAGGACCCACACCATCCTACTTCCCTCATTCCACCTTCTTCTTATAAGTTGATGTGATACGTCAGCATCTTCGCACACAATAATTTTTATGAATGTATCTCTCTATCTTTATCAGAGATGTAGGTAGAGATACAGAAGAAATAATTAGAACCTATCTGTCAAGAATAAAAAACTACTTTGAAATATCGCTGAAAACTAATCGTATAACTCCTTTCTCCACAGTCACCCCACACAACTCCGAAAATACATACATACTGTCAATTTTATTACTTATATATCGCTTACTTAGAGTTCAGCAACAAAGCTGCCGTTGGCTCCTCTTTTACCGCTATTCATAACTAGTTGTCTAGACATTAGATACTTTTAAGGGGAGCATAATTTATTGTCACCAAATTTCTCTCTAGTATTTCCTCGTGGCTAAAATGAGCCATAGTCTAACTTGATATAGTAACACAAAAAGGAACTCTCACTCAAATTTTCCACAAGAAACTCACTGGTACGTTGCCCCCAACTTAATTACATATTGATTTAAATTTTGTAGACGATCCGTTTATTCTTCATGAAGGTTAATTGGGCAACACCGCAGGCCCACCTCAATTGCACAATATGTCAGAAAGATCCAACGCGTCACCTTACGAAAACATAAGTTGAGTCAAGCTGTGACGGGTTCGTCACGTGGTTAAATTTTCCCCACAAAAAAAACAATATTAATAGAAGTACTATTATATGTACCTCAACAATCAAGGACCTTCTGTTCTTTAGAGGATGAATCACATATTCTAGTTGCTCACTGCAGTACACAGGCCATTGGCAACTTATCACCATCTGACAAGCCTAGAACGCACAAAGACTCTCTACTTAACGACTTATTGCCCATATCTTCATCGCAAATTTTGGAGATAGTCTCACCCACTTCACCTATAGTTAAACATATGGCGCATCTACAAATCTCGCTAACCATAGCCTCGTCTATTAGAGGCTCTTCTTTAGGGGCAGATTTATCCGACACTACAATCATATCTCACCAAATATCACTACGACGTTAATTATCATATAAATGGATAAGCAGGCTAAGCGAAGCTCCATACTCTCAATTTCATATACGAGTCTATTTTACTTTCTCTTACACTGACTATATCGGGCCCGGCTTACCAGTGAAGCTCGGATTATATAGATCTGTGTGGTGCTACTCCAGTTCATGCCTTATCTACTAACGTAAACTAAAAATAAATTGAATTAACCTAATAGTACAGACTACTCAATTCTGTATGGACTCAGCGCACGGCTCCACTCTATAGTAAGTAAAGGTTAAATGATAATAGGATATTGGAGAGTTGATCACTAGATATACTCCTATACATAATCAGTCTATATACCATTATTTTTTTATATATGGATATCTCTAGAGGTTATTTGTAGTAATTTAAACTATGGGTACTTAATATTTACTATCTTACTTTTTGTACGTATTACTTAGTTGAAAAGAATTTATATGGGTAGAAACGTTATTAGTATATAATATTCTAATTAAATTAATATTATTAATATCCATATTATATTTTGAGGTATTTTGAGTAAATTATATTTATACAAACATATCGGCATTGTATAGGCTCACATAATGTATAGAATCCATTAACATAGTTAAGATCTAATTAAAGAGCCAATTCTTTGAAGGACAGGTAAGTTTGAAAAAGCACCCCACCATCAGCCCGCACCTAATGTCGAGACTGGTCCTCTGCTCATACCTTAAACTGTATAAGGCCCCTACTCATACCACAAACCATATAACACTTCGTATGAAATCGCAATGAAGTGGGATTGTGCATCGAAGTGTTCTGCAGGCCAACCAAGAAAAAAGATATTTAGTGAAACAAACGGCGAGATCGAGGCACTGGTGCCAAAGAACAAAACGACATTATATGACTCGTACGTTTACAACAAATAAGATCAATGCTATACAATATAAGAAAGGAATTAAGTTAAATGCACAACCAGCTCTCATAGTATAGTGTCTCAGTAGCCTCGTAGTGGTCATCTAACTGTGCACTCGAGGCGCCCGGACCTCCTTCAAGAAGACATTAGCATAAGTAGAAACATGTTAAAAACGATCAGTAAGAAGCTACATGGATGCTGATCGAAAGATGGTGTTGCAGTCACTTAAGCAATGAACCAATCACCAAATAGGTTTATGCTAAATCAACAAAGCACCCTTACGCGGCTCTGTACTAAATCATACTAGATTACGATAGATAGTAAAGCAAAGAGTTAAACTTAGAATGCTATACTCAATTGGCATGTTAGTATGTTATGCAATGCTACTCCAAGCCGCTACCTATATTACTTTCTTGCAAATGAGGGCCGAAGATTGCTTGAATAGGTATATATACATTTTGCATCATATCAAAAGTGTAAAAATTCACCCTTACCACACAGAATTATTTATACCACTCAGTAAGTCGCTGGAAGTAATATTATAATTTCGCTGACAGATGCGACCCAGAATCTTAATCAACGCGTGAGACCGTCTAGATATTATAATTCCGCATCCATTTTCCACAAAACTTATTCGCTTGCTCTCGAACTGATCATGTGAAAGGACCGAGGACTAGTGAGGCTCTACAGAAATAATTGCTATTGGCAACACGTGATTCGGACTGTCCATAATGAGAAAACACGATGGAGCCCTCTTCTCTCTTTGCCAATACCGTAGCTATGGTCGCAAGGTTCATCTTCTGAAAAGAGCAGCCATCTCTAGTTTTACGTTGAATGTTGTGGAGCCTCATTCTCCTCTTTCCTCAACAAGTTGGAATGATTTCTTAGTTATTATTCATTAGTTTCTTGCAATATAAGGGGCCTCCTTAATGATAGCAATGACTGTCTCTTACACTCCTCTCGTTATCGAACTTGTGAGCGTTCCTTGGTCTCGTGACATTCCTTTGAGAGGTGATGTCTATTTCAATGCAATTTCGGCCATGAGCATATCAAAGTCTAACATATCCTAATCTTCTTCTTCTTCTTCAGTAGGTTTATTTGCTGAAAAGCCACCATCGACACAATCAGTACTGTTGTTGCCAGGTTGATGACACGGCTAACACTTCTGTGAATCTTTTTTTTTTTTTTTTTTGGTAAGCGAGCAAGCCTCCTCGGTTATGCTATTTATAATGCATTTTAGGAGTGGTTGACCATCGGAGATGCCATTCTTGTGGGGTTTCAGCTGGCTTAAGGAATTCCTTATTAGAACTTTTATATATCGAAACTTGATTTATTATTGAATCTAAAAGTTTCTCATAATTCTTCACCCAAAAAGTAAGAAGTATTAGCCATATTAACCAATACCGATACCAGAAAAATGGCTGATACTGATACCGATATCGAAACTATCAGTACATCCCCAGTTAAATATTAAAAGTGAAGTGAGGCTGCCCAGGGATGTGTTATGTCTCCTTGGTTATTCATTTTGTATGTGGATGGGGTGATGAAAGAATTAGAGGTGGAGGTGGCAGGGGAAGGTGTTTGGAGAATAGAAGAGAGTGGAGTGTGCCCTATCTTTTATATGCGGATGATTTGGTGTTGTGTGGCGAATCTGAAGAGAGTTTGAGAGGATTTGTAGAGAGATTTGGTAGGGTGTGTAAAAGGAGGGATTTGAAAGTAAACATAGATAAGAGTAAGGTTGTGGTTGTGAGTGTGGACAGTCCTCAGTGTGAAGTTATGTTAGATGGTGAGCAGCTGAAACAAGAATCTGAGTTTAAATATTTTGGATATATGTTGGATGAAAAGGGAACTAATGATGCAGAGTGTAGTAGGAAAGTTGTGAATGCGCAGACGCAAGCGCGCGCGCAATTAAATTTTTGGTAGATGTTAAATTGACTAAGTCTTTAGTGCGCTAGGGTCTTACATGAGGGTATGTTGTTTTTTGTGTTAATATATAATAGTTAGACTATGGTCTTGGAATAAGAGGTACTGTATAGCTCTAAAGTACAATGTGTTCAGATGGACAATCTTAGGGGCGTGTTAGATGTGAGAAGAATTGATAAAATGAGAAATGAACATATTAGAGAGTTGTGTGGTGTGAAGAAAGGGGTAAATGAGAGAATAAATGAAAGTATGTTGAGATGGTTTGGCCATTTAAAAAGGATGGATGATAGTTGGTTGGTTAAATGGATGTATAATGGTGAGTGTGCTGGAGACCGAGAAAAAAAAAAAAAAAAAAAAAAAAAAAAAAATGCGGGATTGAGTTAGTAAAGAATGCTTGGACGAGGAGAATGCATGAGTTTGGCAGAGGCGAGAAGAAAGGTCCATAATAGGACTGAATGGCAGGGTTTTGTGAGGGGGGTATAGTTGTGGTCCACCTGGGCCAAGGGATGAACCCTACCCTGACGAAATGCCATTGTGACGGTCCGCCGCGGTACCGTGAAGGTCTAGGTTTGATTTTCTGACTGCGATGAGTTCTCACTAAAAGTTATAGAGGGGACTTTAAGGCTGGTCTTTCTTTTCGACTTGCATCATATTCTTCTACTACTTTTCTGTTCCAGTGCATAGCTACGCACCTTACCCCCAGTCTTGGGGAGAGAAGTAGGTGGTGATGCTGTAAGTGTTATACTATATATATATATATCATATTTATATATATATATTATACTACTATATATATATATATATAATATATATATATATATATATATATATATATATCATTATATTATATATATATACGGGTATATATATACTATATATATACTTATATATAATATATATATATATATATATATATATTATAATATATTATATATTATATATATATACCTATATATATACCGATATACTATATATATATATACCTAATATACACTATACTATATATTATATATATATGCTCTCTCCCTGTTTCAATAATAGTGAGCTACTTTTAGCAACTTTATGAATTAATTTTTTTGTCTCTTCTCACTAGTTTTTGGGTAACTTAACAGGTGGGTTTTCTTTTGTAGCATCGCCTTTCCCAATTTTCACTATAATTTTATAAGCAGGAATGTGGAAAGTGTTATGTTTAAAATTATGAATACCTTAGAATGTTTCTAGCTTACTTTTGTATCCTACTTAGATCAGCAGTCTTGAGTTTCTTCACACTTTTTTAAATAGTTGTTAAATAAAGTACGAGAGCTTACAAATTTGTGTGTGTGTGTGTGTGTAGCCTATAACAAGATAATGAAGTTGTACTGTATATAATGTACCCGAGTTTAATTGTTTATTAAGGAATTAAGAAGTGAGAGAATAATTATGAAAGTGCAAAGTTTTAAAGAAGTATTTAATGTTCATGGGCGTGTTGATATAGTAAAGTTTTTGCAATCAATATTTTGCATTAGATATAACTACATAAGGCATATTTTTATTGAGTAAATGGTGAATTTGAGGAACCAGAGAGAATTTAAAACAGAATAAAGAAAAAGCCTTTATTTATTTATTTTTTACTTTAACTTAATTGACTTTCATTGAGCTTTGTTTAGGGATGATGAATGTTAATTATTATTATTATTATTATTATTATTATTATTATTATTATTATTATTATTATTATTATTGGCTAAAATTTAAACAAAATATGCTGACCTAGCACAACTAAATACATTCACACTCACCTTATAGATTTGGTAGCAAAGTGTCCAAAAATATTAAATAAAAATATCTTATTATTATTATTAATTAAACTATAATTAATTAAACTTATAAACTTATTTTACTTTGCCCTGATGTCAGTACAGTACAAAAAAAATTGGGCTCAGATAATATCATCACTACCATATATATAAACACTCTAAAAGAAATAAAGATAAAACAATTATTCTTATATCTTTCTCTCCCCTTTTTTCCTTCCACATAATCTTTTATTCCTTTTACATCAACTCTATTCTTTGTAAATACATTCACCAATTGATGCCTTTTATCCACCTATTCAACCTTAGAAACCTTCCTCTCTTTCATCATCCACTTTACCCAAGCTATATCTATTCTTGGGGAGTTACTCACCACTTGTGTCACTGAGTATATTGCATTCTTTAACGTTTTACTATCCGTATATCCAACAACATCCAACCTATCACCACCAACAATTTCATTCCAACATTCTTCTACATACGGTATTTACCTGCATGTATATCCTCAATAAAAGCAATCGCTTCAGCCTCACTTGTAGATCTTGCAACTCTTCTCATACACCTCAACTTCAAAGCAATCGGACATCTATTCCCTTTTATATCCTCTAACGCAACAATATACCCCACTTGCCAACTAACACTCCCTTCCATTCTATTAGAAGCACTCATATACTCCTCCACCTGAATCTTACCTTCTAATGTACTCAACCATATTACCATATTGGTCTCTTTACTCCTTTTAATCACATTTATAAGTTTCCTCATTTGTTCCACTTTTCCCCCTTTGAAAAACCTACCCCTATCACTCACATTATAACACAAATCAGGCCTCGTTTGTCCACTCAACCATTTCATCTGACCCACCATTAATTCCTTTGTCTCCATTACCCTTTCACCAAAAAAGCCTTTACCCCCCCCCCTCCTGAAAACTAATACTCAACCGTACACCATCTTTCTGTTCATGAATATGCACACCTATATACTTAAGCCCTTGTACATCTTCCGACCCTATTTCAACAAGCCTTTCTTTCATACTTTAATAACAATGTCCATAAACCTCTTAGAACCCCACAAAACAAATATCATCCACATGAGTACACATGATCCCCTCCAAACGACTTTCATTCTTCCACATAAATAAAGCAGGTTCAAGCTTAACTTTTCACACCACCCAATTCAACAATCACTGCAACCACTTTATCATACCAAGCTCTTGCAGCATCTTTCAACCTATACACAGTCTTCTTTAACTCCCAGATACGTTCTTCTTTTGCTTCTTTTGGAGGAATCACAGGCACACGTCTTCTGATTATATCCCCTTGCAAATATGCTGATTTTCTATCAATAGAGTTACACTTCCATCTCTCTCTTTTTATAATGCATAAACACAATCTTAATACCTTCCCTAAACAAGTATTTGCTTCAGTTATTAAATCATCTCCTTCTTCTTCAAAACCTCTTCCAACCAATCTCGCCTTACACACTTCTTTACCTTCTTTCATTTTTTCGTGACCACCCACCTAAGTGAAATACTTCTTTGACCTCTATCATTAACCTTCTTAGAAACATCATTCGCTTCCCAATTTTCTATTTCCCTAAGTTTAGCTTTCAACACTCTTTCATCATCCCAATTACTGACCAACTATACCTCCTCTTGATCACTTATACATTCAATATCCTTATAATCACAAAAATTAATCCAGCTACACTCCCCACTATACCCACATTTTGAATATAAGTATTATAAGAATCACTCTACTTCTTGTTTGTAGCCTTGCCACTCTACTAAGCACTTTCATATCAATACTCTCATTACTTTCTCTATTAACACATCTATACCTTTTTCCTATCTTAACTTTTTCTTTCATTCCTTCAGGGACCTCCTATTGTTCCTCTTGAATGGGTTTTTCCACCATCTCAACTTCAACAAATTCATCCCCATTCTCAGAACTTTCAATACTATCATTATCTCTTGTATCACCCTTTTTTCTTACATTATCCTTACTCTCACCATCATTTACCCCATCTATAATATTCCCAGTTGGAACCCCCACCAACCTTGTAATGTGCATCATAGCTACCTCCCCTAAGTCATCCCATTGGACACTAAAACATATCACTCTTTTCTTACCAATTTCTCTCGTATAATTCATATTCTCACCAGGTTCAACTAAATCTACTTTATATTCCCTTATCTGGCCCTCTTTATCCTATCATCTCCCTCTTGTTGAATGTGTATTAACCTACTAGATTTAATGCCTGCAGATGTCAACTTAGAATTTCCCTCCAATACCCAAAACACCCATACCAACCTCTTCCTCGGTTGTGTAGTTAGTAACATTTTTTCTGAAAACCAACTGATTAGGAGAATACCCACTTCTATTCAATAAACTATTCTTAGCATCCACTGACCATATTAGGCATACATTCTTACTAGCATGCTCATTTATCTTTCATTTATCTCATACAATCCTTTAATAAACCCACTTTTTTTCACATTGACCATTACTCCACGAGCTTTCAGCAACAGTTACCCATTGAGTCATACTGAATCTGTCACACATCTTCTCATTTTTTCAATCTGAAACTCCAAACCATTATCACTCAAAAATCTTTCAGGTGCACCAAATATACTGATCCATTTTTCTAACACATCCACAATTTCTTTTGGCTCCTTGCTTCTCACCCAAACCGTCTGACAATACCTTGTACCCAAATCAACCATCACAAGAAACCTCTGACCCTCAATTTCACCCAGATCCATAACCACTGTTTCATTAAATCCTTTTGCTAGAGGAAAACCCACCAAAGGTCTACTAGGCGTCTTCTTCTAATATCTCTCACAGACATCACACTCATCACTCACCTTCTCTACACATCCCTTTTATCTTCTTACTTTCTTCACTGTCAATCTCATCCTCATATGCATCTTTAATTAAATCCCATAACCTCTCTTTTTCCGGATAATCAAATGTAAATGTAACATGAATTATTTGACTTCTCTCTCTTTCATTCACTAACCTAACTTTTATGTTCCTTACTCACCAAACATCTTTCTTCTTTATACCTTCCTGTAACCCAATTTTCAAATGCCCTCTCTCAGTCACCTTACATCCAACCATAATATTACTTAGTTCACCTATCATCATTTCATTCTTCAAATTCAAACTCGCATCAAGGTTTATTAAAGACTCATACCCTAACAGCTGAGGTATATCCCCATTCAGAACCTCCGTTCATAACAAAAAAACCTCTCCCTTTAATGCAGCACATTATATTCAACCTTTTCACAGTTTAATAATTAGTATTCCCAAAAACATAGTTTACATTTATAACTTCCATTAATTCTATAACCACTTTCCTTACATTCTTATTCATGCTTCCTATCACTCTGCCTAGTCATTTCTCCCCAATCACATTCTTTGAACACCAAGTTCATATTGTGCATATTTCATTGTATTCTTCTTTCTCATCTTCACTCACGTTCTTCCCTTCATTAAAATATACACTGTTTCCTCCTTTTGTTTAATTATTCATCCATCTTCCTCTTCCCCTTCCAAAACCATATATACCTCTCCTCTCATTCCTTATTTGCGTACCTCTCCCAACATTACCCGCTCATATCTCTTACCTCTATTCTCACCTCTTTCAGTACAATTCACATCAAAATGATACAATGATCTACAAACTACGCATTCCATCACTTTACCATAGATATTCCTCTTATTAATTTAATATGTTTTCCCTCGGACTATGGTTCACTTTCATCCGTCTGCTTCTTGGCTTTCATTTGTAACCCATCTACTTCTCCTCTCAACCCTCTTCTCACCAAGACCTTCACATACATTCAACAAAGCATCTTTAAATATTTTAAACTCCCATGATTCCTTTGCTTAATACGCTAGTACCATCTGTCTCTGATTACTATCAACATCTACACCCTCCAACAGATGCATACACTTCACATCCTCACCCAAATGAATCTTTCCTACAATTTTACATTTATTCTCAACCTCCTCATACCTGTTCACATATTCTCTCATTTTTTTCATCATTTCTTCTCTTAATTTGAAAACTCAAGTATTCTATCATAACAATCTCTCTTGCTCTTTTCCATACTTTTTATCTGATTCATCCAATATCTTTTTCATCCTTTTCCCAAACCTTCTCACTCTATATCACACGCACCTTCAAAAGCTTTTTCACTCAAACTTAATAAAATCTCTCCTGATTTACATTCATATTCCTTACCATCCACCTTATGCCATAAATTCACTCTCTTCTTCCATAGTTCATATTCATTTCCACTGCTCACATCCCTCTGAAAGTCAGACATACCCTTCTTGTTTTCCTCTCCTTTAATTCCCTACTTTTACCCACTCCTGTTTCGTCATCACTTCCCATAGCTAAACTTAGCCAAACTAGATATCCACCCTCAGAGCATAACAGAACTACTCCCTGCTACCACTGGCTAAAATTTAAATTAATTATGCTGACCTAACACTTAACTATGTTCACACTCACCTTATAGATCTGGTAGCGAAATGTCCAAAAATATTAAATAAACATATCTTCTTATTAATTAAACTATAATTTAACTTACCTATAAACTTATTTTGCTCTGCTCTGACGTCGTTAAAGAGCAAAAAAAAAAAAGTGAAGGGCTCAGATAATCTCTTCACTACCATATATATATAAACACCCTAAAAAAAAAAAATTTAAACAATCTATTATTATTATTATTGTTATCATCATTATCATCATCATCATCATCATCATTATTATTATTATTATTATTATATTATTATTATTATTATTATTATTATTATATTCGTTCAGGAACCCAAAAAATTATTAATATTTGTAACTTCATTTTGTTTAGGTTTTAAAAGTATTTTCAATATTTTAATGCATTTGTTTTAATCAGTCTTCATTTCAGAAATGGAATGGAATGCATACGGGTTCTAGAATTATGGTTCCTAATACTGGAGCAATACCTTTGTGCCAAGGAAATCTGGAAAATTACACAAATGGAACTATTTCTCAAGGATGCTCTGAGATATCTCATCGTACTCCTCATCCTACACCATTTGGGAATCAGCAACATAACCAGACTTGCTGCGATACTCATCAGTGTTATAGTAGTCATCATCATCGAACAAAAATGATGCATCAGCCAATGAGGTTTGCTTTTGGAGCTATGAATAGACCATCCTTTTGTCGATTACCAGGCATGGTTGGACCCCAAAGCAACTGCATGTCTCAGCATCCCATGCAGCAGTTTACCCATCATCAAATGATGGTTGGTAATAGATTATCTGCACCAATTGCCAATAACGCCATTTGTAGGCTACCTATTAATGGTGCTGCTTCCATGCCAATGCTCGATAATGGCAATGTGTCTCAGGGGAATAATTGCCAGATAAGTTTGCAGGAATCATTTACAAGTCATAAATCTTCACAACCCGAAGAAGGAGAGAAACGTCGCAGAGGAAATGGCTCAAGAGCGAAAAAGAAGGCAAAACTTAGCTTAGAGAGAAACTCTCCTATTAATGTTGATATTCGAAATTTGAGATCTGAAAATGCTGTATCACCTCACACAGGTCCTGGACCACCTCTTAATTCAGCTTCTATAAGACCGCAACATTCTTCTAATGATAACCAAGTGGAAGGTTTCCCTCTCTCTTCAGATGTATCAAGTGCTTCCCAAGGGTCTTTACCTGTATCAGGACCTTCATTTATGGAAGATCCTAATGGATACTTGGCCCAACAAACGGTTCTCTTGAATAATACCATGTCAGGCGGTGGTGTTGGGCAGTTTTCTCCTCAAGGTTGTCGATTGTCTCCAAGACCTTCTTCCAGCTCCTCTCAGAACCTGCGTCCTCCCCCTCCCCCTTCAAAGGTATCAAACTCTCAGAATTCCGTTTCCTCCGACCTAAAAACTAGCGCCTCGCCAGCGGTTGTGCCTTTACCAAGTAATGTACCACTACCTGCTAGAGTAAGCAAAGCAAATAGTAATAATAACATTAACATAAATCCGGCATCCTATACTTGTTCAACATCCTCGGCCTCTGGCAGCTTATGTTCTTCCGTCCATTCTAAATCATGGTCAGGTTGTTTCAATAATAACAAAAACTGCAACAATCTTATCAAAAGAACTGAAGCCCTTGAATCTCAAGAAAAAACAAATTCTGTAATAGCAACAGCTGAGTCCAGTTGCATACAGCACACTGTTACAGTTACATATACAACATCTTCAGTTACCACATCTTGTGGGAGTCTTAGTAATTCTCCACAGTCACCTCAAGAAGCTATTATTGTGAATGAGGTTTTACCAGATGATCATGCAGAAATACCCTCAACCACGGAAGCAGAGACAAATTTATGTATAAGCTCAAAAATGTCCAAAATTTCATCCACTACTGCTTCTGATCCTCTTTCTGTAAAAAAGATTGATAGCAGCAGTACTAAAAGTACTGATGTTCAGATTAAAACTGAAATCATTGATTCCTTTAAAAGCAGTACAAAATCAAGAAGCGAGTCGAATCTTTCTTCAGAGGCTGCTAATAAGCCATTAACTCCTGGTCCAACAGAAAGTACTATGGCTACTCAGTCGCCACTTGAAATGGTACAAAATATTGTTAGTAGCATTCCTTTGCCAGCTTCCAGTGAGGACCTTAATTCTTTATCTGGAAAGTCATCTAGCCATCATTCTTCACAAATGATCACTGAACAACCTCAGTCTATTCATGCTAATTTACCTCAGCCAATGACTGGACCTCATGTATATAGCATGACTGGAGGTAATAACGTGACAGGAGTTATGTATAATCCAGGAGGGACCTCTTCAAACATGATCCGTGGACCAACACCATTAGTCCTTCACGGACCTGCCCATGCAGGGTCTATTCCACCAGGTGTATTTGTCAGCAACAGTGGAAATATGGTTGTTGTTACCTCTCCCTTTAATACTAAAGTTAGTATGGCAGCTCCTGTTGTATGTTCAAATGTTTCTGGCCTTTCATCAATGGTTGGAGTTCAGGCTGTTCCACAGGTTCAAGTTCAACCTTCTATTGCTAATGTGCAGTCGCATCAACTGCAATCCCATCTGCAGCAAATTCAACCAGTGCAGCCAGTTGTGCAATTTGTTAATACATTCGCCACTATGCAAGCTCCAGTTATAATTCAGAATGGAAGTAACATTATTCAGTCTCCATCGGGTGTTATTTCCGGTCCTGGAAGCGTCATTGGTCCAACTTCTATCATCCCTTCTTCTTCTCAGACTTTTGTTACTAGCCAGCCTCTCCTCGCAGTAGATTCTTCAACTCATTCTTCTCACGTTCAAGTTACTCATGTAGTTCCTCCAGCATCTAGTGAAGGAAGTGATGACAGTGGTGGAAATCGTTTAACCCCTGTTGCCACCCCTACATCAACACCTACTACACCACTTTCAAATCTAGGATCTGAGGCTTCTCCATCTGGATCATCGACTGGAAGTGGTCGAAAACGTAAAAGGCGTCGAAATATATCTACACCGCAAAATTCACACCAGCAATCACCTCAACAACACCTTGTTCCTGCTATTATAATGGGAAAACAAATACCACAGCAAATGGTTGTAAGTGGATCCCAGATATCGCAAGTCGCCCCTTATGGAAACATTGCTGGGACACAAGTTGCAACTGTGGCTACAGTGAGTGGAAATGGGACAGTTACTTCAGGAAATCAGATGTTAACAACTACTGGGCAATCTCCCAATTCAATAAATGTAGTACAGATGGTAGGAGGTCCGGTAACAGGACCATTACCAGTTCATGTTCAGCATCCTCATACAATACTAGTTCCCTCGACGGCTACTCCTGCTCCAGGTGTTTTAATTAATCAATTACCAGATGGAACATTTGTTTCCACTGATCCGAATAGTGGAGTATCTTACCCTGTTCAGCTCCAGATTTCTGGATCACATATTGTTGGAGTAACTCCTATTGGGAATCCTAGCTCCAACTCAAGAGGTGTAACATCAGTTCCTGGTCCTTCATCCATTCCTCAAGGAACTGTTGTTGCTGTAAGACATCCTCATTCTTCCTCTTGTGCTACTCCTCACAACACCTCGACAATTGGTGCCAATGCAAAAATTATCAGAATTTCTCCTGGTGTCTCTACATCTCAACCTGAAACTTTGATGGGTAATGTTTATGGGGTTTCCACATGCCCAAATCTTCCTCCCACCGGTATCATTACTGCACCAGTTGAAACTGAATATAATTCAAATAATTCAACATCGCTTTCCCATCATGTGCCACAAGGTAACCAGAATGAGGAAAATTTACATTCAGTGATAGTTGGAAATACTAATGCCACTCTACTTCAGAGAAAAACTACAACAATCGTAGCTCAACAAACAACTGTGGTTGCTACTCAAGGAGGTCTTATGGGAACCCATTCATCCGTATCAACACAAACTCCAGGTCTTATAGGAGAGAATGATGTTAGCAGCTCTGATTGTGTTGCAAACACTCGCCCTGTTAGAGATGGACCTGAATCACCCTCCCATCAGAGTGCTGAGGTGACCACCACGAGACAAGATGAAGATATTTCTACACCAGAGTCAGTTCTTGTTTCTCCTCAAAGGCAGTCATCGCCAGAATCATCAAAAAGGATCTTATCATCAAGGAACTCTGATCAATTACAAGAACCACACAGTGCTTCTGCAGTTTCCACAGGTACTTTTATCTATCCAAGATTTTATGTATTTTTTTCGACAATGCAAAATAATAATTATTATTATTATTATTATTATTATTATTATTATTATTATTATTATTATTATTATTAATTAATAATTATTATTATTATTATTATTGTCCTCGCATCTCAATGCCACTTTAATTAATAAAGGTCAAGGCCTAATTATGCGTGAATGGGTTGAAGAACCTTATATTACACTGAAAAAGCATGAGAGATTTGACAGAAATGTCACAACTCGGGGGGGGGGGGAAACTAGATTTTAAAATAAATTTATTTACAACTACTTTTTGGTCTTTTCTCTCTCTCCCTCTGTCATATATATATATATATATAGTATATTACATTTTCTGATTTCCATTTTTCGTGTATATATTATATTGTGAATATGTATCTTATATAGTAGATATATAATATATTAATTAATTGTAATATTATATATATATATATATTATATATATAATACGTCTGTATATACACAGTATATATATATAGATATATTATATATATTATATTAGTATATATATTATAATATATATATTAGTATATATATATATATAGTAATATATAATATATATATCGGGTGTATAATTCACTAGTAGTATATATATATGATATTATATAATATAATGATATATTATAATATATAATATATATATATATATATTATATATATATCTAATATATATATATATATAAATATATATATATTAATTAGATATGCATATTTTTACAATATATATATATATATATATTATAATATATGAAATAAATATAATATATTATATATATTATATTTAGTATATATAGTAAGTATATATATATATGAATAATTGAATATTATATATAATATATTATGTATTATAATACATAGATTAAGATATATATATCTGAGTATAGTAACAGTGTATATATATATATATATATATATTATATATATATATATATATATATATATATATATATATATATATATATATATATATATTATATATATATATGTATGTTAGGTGTTATTCTCCTATATAGTCAGCTTTACATACATACCTATATATATATATATATATATATATATATATATATATATATATATATATTATAATATATATAGTATATAATATATATATACTATAACAGTGTATTATATTATATTATGAGTATATATATATATATAGTATATAATAGTACTATATATAGTATAAGATAATATATATATATATATATATAGTATATATATTATATATATATAATATATTATATATATATATATATAGGAGAGAGGTGATGGCAGGGTTGGCACCCCAAAATCCAGCAAACATCCAACTTTTTGGGTTTTGGTCTTGAACTTCAAATTTTTACTTTTAAATCACTTAATCAGTGTAAATCAAAGACCATATTAACCATTGTTTCTCTACCAGTATTATCAAAATGATAAAACAAGAAATTTGCAGTTTCGTAATTTTATATATGCATATATTTAGTCTTTTAAACTTAAAAGTAAATACTAAAATCTTAAACCTAATCACTAATACCATTGAAAATTAACAGTATCAGTATCATCTCGTGATCTTGAATGTCTTCAAATTTATATCCAGTTCTTATATAACTTTTTTCTTCTTTCTAGTAATTTTTGCTGCAATAAATGCCAAGGTCATGTGAATTTGTTCATTTCTCTCACAGCTTTCATTCGTAGACAAATGCCTTTAAAACTTTATGGTTTACCTCTTTTATTTCAGATTTTAAGCCAGTATTTTTTGCTTTCTTAAGTCCGTTCTCTTCATAGTTATGATTTTAGTTCCACCTTTCTTCATATTTTATTAGTTTTGGTTAGAGAATTTTCATTTAGTACGAAATCCAGTCTCTGGAATTAGACTTCCCTGGTTAGGGTTGTTCAGTATTTCCTTATTAGCAATTTAAGGATTTCATTTTGAAAGATCTCTTTCCTTAACTAGGTTCTGTTTACAGATTCTAAGTAATCTCTTAAGTTGCCTATTGAAGTTGGTCTTGAAGTTGACTCAGGAAATTTTTGTGAGGTAAATAGAATCTTCACTCTTTTTTTTTTATTCCGAAGTAGCCAACTCTGCAATATATATATATATATATATATATATATTATATATATATGAATATATGTATATATATATAGTATATAAATATACTATAGTATATAGTTTATATATTATATAATATATATATATATATATATATATATATATATATATATAGGAATAGAAAGTTGTGTTGTTAATTGAAAACGTTCACAGTAGGCTTTGTGTTCTGGGTCTTCTGTTTCGGGTTTTTTTCTTTTTCTTCCTTGTAATTTTCTTTTTGGAGACGAACTTCTGCTGTTAGATTTTAGATAAAATGACTTGTTAATGGGACATTTTATTCTCTTGGATTAGATAGACATTTTAACATAATTCTTAGATTCATCATATTATAAAAATTCTTTTAATATATAGAATAAAATTAATATACAAATTAAATACATTTTATATCAAAATATTTGGTTACCGAAATTTTTATTCTAATTTTATGTTAATACATGAAATTGAAAATATAAAAACATATTTCATTTATCAAACTATTTTATAATATTGTAATATAATATGTCTTTAAAATTATATTAATATATAAAAGTTACTGTTAAATCGTTCATGGGCAATTTTACAATCAATATGTTCACTTTATATATATATATATATATAGTATATATATTATATAAATATATAAAGAATAAATATATATATATATTACATAGATATATATATATTATATATATTTTTTATATATATATATATATATATAATATATATATATATATATATATATATATATATATATATATATATATAGTTAAAACTAATAGATGTATTTGGTAGTATATTTTTTTTTTATAATAGTATAAAATATATTAGAGGCATTACAAGAAATCAAAGTTCGAATTTTTTATGGGGGCGAAACCCCCTAACCGGACTACTGGCTTGGGCAAAAAAAATTGAGATTGTGCGTAGAAGTTTTTGCTCAATCGGACAAGTGCTAAAGCCCGATCCGTCAATATGAAGTTAAAATCTTGAAAAATTGGAATTTGGAAAAATTCATGGCTTTTTCTTTATAATTGACAATATAATAATAGAGAAACTTGATTCAGGTCTCATTTGTTCACTGGTTTATTACGTTGAAAGCTAGGGGAAGAAAGTGCATGATTTCTGGGATTTTACCTAGTTTAGGTGCAGGTCAGGAATGGGGGAGTCAGGGCTTCAGTGTGTAACAATGAAAGGCTTCGAAGAAAACCGATGTAGGAAAATATTCAGGTTTTGATTTGTGGAGAGAATTTTTGGATAAAGATCTTTGCAGCAGATGGCAGTTCACTTGCAGTCGTAAAGGTTTTTGGCTTTTTCAGCACAGTTTGGAGACTTTGCTTTAGCAAAAAACTATGGTAAAGTTCGGGGGTGATGGGCTAAATCTGAATACAAATAATCATAGCAATGGTAACTGTAATTAGTGGTGGATAGTAAAGAAACTAGTGTTTGTTTACAGATTCAAAAAATTAAGAGGGAGGGATGTCAAAAACCATCAAGAATGGCATTTTACACAAATGCTCATGCCTTAGAAATTAAAAACAGATGAGCTGAATTAGTTTATACTCATACTGAGAATCTTGACAGTTATATTGCACTAACTGAGGCATGGGTTTATAAAGAATTGTATAGAGATCCTTTCAGGAATATGAAATGAGATGAGTATTCACTTTATTTATACCAGCGAGAGGAAAGAAGGGGTGGTGGTGTGGCGCTTTAAGTTAAAAAGCAATATTTCAATCTGTATTTAAAAGACTGGCTTTAAAACTAATCATGATATTGAATCCGGTATGGGTAAGATAATCCTTATGTTTTAATAAATCAGTGATAGAATACGGGGCAATTTTATAGACCTCCTGGCAAGAGTCAAGAATTAGATGCGCCAATTGTGAAAGAAATTGAGGAAGCATGCCCACAGTAGAAAAGGTATAGTCATAAATGGTGATTTAATTCTCCTGGCAATTCAATGGGATTCCCTTGTTAATAGCGGACCAGAGTAAGTTCCAGTATTTAGTAAATTGTGATACTAGATTACTTTTTTGAGCCAGATGGTCGCCAGTGAACCCACAAGACACGATGCACTTTTAGACTTAATATTAACTAATGATAAGTATGTGGATAAGATAGAGTTGGAGGAGAATTTAGGAACTTAGTGACCATAAATAAATTAGATTTAATATGAATGGTATCTGGGTCCAAAATTGCCAAGTTAATAGGAAAAGACCCTAGATTTTCGAAATGGCGATTTTTACCAAATTACGAGACATGCCTTTGTATAACTGACTGGGATAATACAGGAGTTAAAGACCAAAACTGTTTATCATGTGGGAACAATTTTAAGCAAGTTTTAATAAATATTCAGTCAGTATTTTAAAAATAAACCCCTTAGGGTGGCGAAAGAAAACCTGTTTTGGTGGAATAGAGAGATAAGAGATAAAATCATTGAAAAGCTTAGATGTTTTAAAATATTCAAGGTATATAGGGAAGATGATTAGAAATTATACGGAAAAAATACGAAACGAACTAACAATGTGTGTTGTCAATAAGAAAGGCAACGAGAGAGGCAGAAATAATTAATTTAGCAAGGAAAGTAATAAGGACCTGAAGAATTTTTTTACTTTATAAATTTAAAAGGAAGAATAGGACAATAGGTCCTATTAAAATTGATGAAAATTTAAGTTCAGATAATAAGGAGTTGGTCAACATTTTCATGCTTATTTGCTTCAAGTGTTTACTGAGGAAGATTAGATAATTAGTTTGGAGACTAATAGTCTTGTATTCATGTAACAAATAGAAAACAGAATTTGAATTCTGATGTAAAGATATTAAACGTTACTAGACCTGATTGATCCAAGTAAAGCTGCAGGCCCTGATGGCTTATATGTGGTAGAAATTTGAAAGAGGGTAGTACCAGCATTGGAAAAAGCACTGGTATTTGATTTTTAAAGCGATTTTAACATTTGGTGAAGGTACCAGAAAACTGGAAAACAGCATATGGTGTGTTGCCTATTTATTAAGAAAGGTAGTAAGTGAGACATCTGGGTATTATAGCAGTTATGAGTAACATTTCTGGTTGTAAAGGTTCTGGAAAAGTTACTGAAAAGGTCAAATAGAGAAATATTTAGAAGATAACAAGGTATTGTATTAACTCCCAGCATGGTTTCAGAGAGTCATGTCAGTCAAACCTTTTAGAATTTATGGAATAAACATTACTGACTGCATGACCGAGGAGATCCCAGTTGATATTATATATTTTAGACTTTAGCAAAAGCTTTTGAATAAGGTTCCCCAAGCATCAAGGCTGATGAAGAGATATTGGCAATGTGTATTGGTGAATGGGAGATAGTTGGATTAATGAGTGGTTGTGTACTAGGCCAAAGTGTGTACAACTAAAGCAGGGCTATCAGTAAAAGTAGTGAAGAGTGGTGTCCCAGTGTTCAGTGTTGGGGCCTTTTTATGTAACAGCACTATATATAAATGATTTAGACCAGGGACTTAAAATGCAATGTTTCTAAGTTGCTGATGATACCAAAGTGGCCAACCTCAGTAGGAATAGTGAGGGATGTATAATGAATTCAAAATTGATCTTGATAAACTTCTTGGGTGGGCAGATAAGTGGCAAATGAATTTTTATAGTAAAAAGTGTAAAGGTTTTCACCTAGGTTACTCAAATAAAAGTTTTTAACTATGATATGAATGGGGATGAAGCCTGAGTCTGTGGACCAGGAAAAAAGATTTAACGTTGTGATCTATAATGCAGTAAATTTTGAAAGTAGCAATCAGTGTTTGCCTCTTGTCCTAAAGTCTCCTTCTTTTCGGTGAATAAGAAATTGAAGAATGTTTACAAGAGCAAAGAAATAAGTAATAAACTATATCATAGCTATGTTAGGCCCCAATCAATATGAGTATTGGTGGCTACAAGTTTGGGCCTTACTTAAAGAAAGTTAGATATGCAGAGAGTGCAACGTAGAGCAACAAAGATGATTTTCTGGGTTTGGAGGGTAAGAGCCTATGAGGAGAGGCTGAGAGGAGATTAGGCATGTTTTTCTGTAGAAAGGCGATCTTAGAAGGGACTCTTTGATCTACAAAATTTTTAACATCTGAACTTACCTGATTTTCTCTTCAAATTCTTTATACGTAGAGCACGGACGGGAGACCAGGGGCATAACAAGAAAATTAAGAAAGAAAAGCCATGCCATCTTGATTTAAGAAAGTATACATTCATCTAATAGGGTTGTTTAAATTTTGGAATGATTTGGCCACAGGAGGTTGTTGAGTGGACTCAATTGCAACACATTTAAGAAAGGGTTGGATATGTATATATGGATGGGTTGGTATCACATAAACATATTTAGACAAAGCCAAATTGGCTGTTGTTTCAGTTATAGTAGTTAGTTAAGTTTATACCGCTACTGCATGTAGCTGAGCCATAACTAGTTATTAAGGCATGGTGGGATAGGTTTGGGTAATACATTATCATTTTTTTGACCTAAGCCAATTGGGTGGGATTTGGTAACAGAAATTTTGAACAAGCCTAGGAGGATCTTTAGTGGATTTGCAGGAGAGTCATTTTGGCTCTAGTGGTTGGACTGGGACAAGTCTCGATAGGCCCCTGTGGCTTGCTTACTGTCCCTATATTCTTATTTTCTTAGATGTTTCTTTATGGCCATTCAAGATTGTGTCATACCACGTTGTAGGGCTACAGACCGTTATAGTTTCTAAAATTTTATGCATTTTGCTATAACTCAAAAGTGGGAGTTTATAGGAAAAATTGCTTTCTCTGGACAATGCAGAAAGAAAAGAATAATATAAATAAAAATAAACTCTTTCAATAATAAAGAAGAGATGGGCAATCTTTTTTATTTAAGTTCCGTTGGTATTGAAAGTGCCTTAGAGTGTATCGTTTAACTAGAAGAACAATGAAGCAAATGCACAAATATTTGCAGATGCACAAATATTCACAAATGCACAAATATTTTCAAATGCACAAATGTTCGCAAATGCACAAATATTTAGCTGTATTTGCTTCATTAATCTTCTGGAGGAGCGATACTTAACGGTATATACAGGTGCACAGTTTCTTTGTTAAATTTTTTGCTAAGGTGGCTTTTGAAGAGCCAGGATATTTTGCTCGACATTCAGCTACTACTTGCAGTAGGTATTGCCGCTGTTCTTCATCTTTTGTTAAACATGAATTAAAATCTTTAATTTTACACCTCTTTCAGCTGTATTGTTGACAACTAAAGCCATTCACTATATTTTTCGCTCTTAAATAATCTTCATTATCACACCACCCATCGAGAATCGTTCGCTAACATACGGTATGGATCAATTTCAATATTCTAAATCGGTTCATACTTTGGGGTACAATAAAAAGGTCATATCATTGTCTAATAAGTCATTAACTTCTTTGTAGAGGAATTGGATGGTTTCAACATTACGTAGTCCTCAAAGACATCGTCTCTTCTTGGACAGCATATTTTATTGCATGCTTCTTTTATCGCAATTATTTCAATTAAGTCGCTCAATAACAAGAGAAAAAACCTGTTCCAGATTAAGGTACCGATACCTGGTTTTATTCATTTTTAAAGTGCTTGTATCTGCTATCTCCTATCGATTACCTTATATTGTCACTAAACGATATCATAATTGTCGGTCTGGTGGAAGCTGATGTGGTTTTTGGGGGCGTCAAACCAGAGCTTTCACCTAAGATATTAGTATAATAATAAGCAAATGTCTGTCAGGCCTTTTCTTTCTAAATGTTGAAAGTGTAAATTGATCATGGTACAAACATTTTAAGAGAATAAAATTCCTTTTGCCATCCACTTAGCGTGGTGGAAAGCTCCCGGAAATGAAAACAAATGTCCTTTGAGTGGGAGACATCCCAAAATACAAAGCTAAACTTTAATCAATTCTTTATAATCATCCCTGGATTGTTGATTTTTTAATTGCTCGAAAGGTATAGAAATTTTAATTATCATAGTTTATATTGTCTGCATCTGTTATCTTGCAACGATTCACCAGAACGTTGTATTTTGAAGTTGCGTTTAGTGGTTAGAAATATTCACGCTAGACTCGACGACCGGGGCCCCGGGCCCCGGCAAGCCCCGGCGCCCGCCAAAATCCAGGAACAGAACCGGGTTTATTCTGGCGAGGTTTACAACTGTAAATTTTACACTAAATAATAGAGGAATAAATCAATACAAAATAAACAAATATATTTTAAGTATTCGACATTACTCGATATGTGTTATCTAAATTGGATGCAAAATCATTAAACTACCTAATCATAAATCAATTTTTTTTTTGGGTATTTACAGTTTCAAATTAAAATTGAGGCCAAATATAATTTTTCCCAAGTTTTTAACATAAAAGAATATCGAAAATTTTGAATATATCAAACGAATTCGGGAAAGGAAATAAATTTAATTAAATGAAGAATATTAATTATTATTATTTAAAGTAAATTAATCTCAAGAAAATCAAATATTTTTCGGAAATTTTTTTACAAGTTTATTTTAAATAATTGAATTAATATATAATATATTATCTATTACTATATAGTATATATTATAATATAAGTATATAGTTATATAGTATATTATATATATACATATACTATATAGTAATAGATAGTATTCTTTATCGTATACAGTATATATTATATATATATATATATATGTATTTATAGTATTATATATATTATGATATATATATAGAGATATATAAGGATATAGTACTTAAGCAGAGGGAAGCCCTCTGGATTCGTTTTAGTAATTATGGCTTTACTTGTCAACTTTCATTTTATTCACTAATGCGTACACAAATTAAAAACATTGGTAAAGACACCAATACAATAATTATAATGAAAAGAAATTTTTAAAAACGGAAAGCTAACTTTTCGTACCGGACACGCGGAGACCTCTCAGGCTAACAAGGGACTGATTTCTTTCTTGATCTTCATCAGGGTCGGTCCCTAGTTTCAGTTGGTCTGCTATTTTCTTCATGTGTTGTTGAAATATTTTGATGTTTTTAGAATATTCATTTTGTATGAAAATCTATCTTAACTTCACCGGAATGCTTATTGTAGTTGTTATATTAAAATGCAAAATGGATCATGATTTGGCGATGGTTCGGTGATTTGATATTTTGATCATCTTCATTGTTGATATTGATAGAGTGGCTTGTGTTACGACGGCTATGACTTGTTAAAGCTGAATTTATGCTGTCCTTAGGCAGGTCATCTGTTGGTTGATATTTTCTTCTTTGCAAATCTATGGTTTTCACCTGTATACTGCTTTATTGCAAGTATGCAGGGGATGTGATATAATACACTTTGGGGGAGATTCTTTTCGGTTTGGGGGGTTTGAGAATGTTTTTTAAGGTGATGTTATTGTGATGGAATGAGGGTAATAATTTTTGGTATATTTGTTTTTTAACGGATATAATGGTAATTGAGGAATTGGGTAAAAAGGAAGGTGTTTGCAATTTTTCGGGGGAGAAGGTCTAATATGTACGGTTTTTTTGCTTTGTTAAATGCTTTTGTGATGAAAAAGTCAGGATAGTAAAGTGATTTGAAAGTATTTTGGATGTATTTAGTTTCTTGTCTAGAGCAGAGGGGGGGGAAGAGCAATGTGTAACGAAGGCAAGGAGAAATAGAATGACAGAACAGCCTAATTGTGTGTTTGGGGACATGGATTATGATAGCCAAGTGTATTATAGTTTGGTGCGATAAATGATTGGTTTTCTATATATAGTAATTGCCAAGTGATTGGTATTCCATGTGATTAAGGTTTCGGAGGAACGGAGAGAGAGAGGTGTTGGAAGGGCATTTCTATCGTATCTGAATTGAAGGATGCGAGATAGAGGTAATATAGTTTAGGACCGTGAATTAGGGTTGGTGATTGTGAGGGCGTGGGACTTGAGACTGGACCGACGGCATGCTAAATCTATTGTTTAAATAAAGGGTGGGAGTAAAATATGAATAAATTCTGTCTTGTTCCACATAGAAGGAGAAAGGAGTTGGAGACAGTGAGGGATTCGGTGCTAGGGTGTGAATAGGTTATGTTTTGTATATTTCCATTTAAGAATGAAAGATTATCTGGTGTAATGAGAGAATTAATGAGCTGTTTTAATATATGAAACGGGGAAGGCCAATCTCTCAATTAAAACATAGCATTCTTTCATTGTTAATAGGCAAAACCAACGACCACCAATGAGAACAATAGCAGACGCAAACTGAAACACATCTTGAACTGAGAAGATCAAGAAATCCAGTCCTTAGCCTTAAGAGGTCTCGCGTGTCGGGGACGAAAATTATTTATTCCCTTATCCTTATCTATCATTAAAAAAAAAAGTGGGGCGTTTAACAATGTTTTTAATTTGTAGTACTTATAGGTATAAAATGCAAGTGACAGTTATATAGCATGAATACTAAAAAAAGAATCCAAGGGGCTTTCCTCTCTAAAGTAAATATAGTCACTATGCGAAGGTAAATTTTTAAAAGTGATATATATATAAATATAATAATAATATACTATACTATAATATAAATTATATATATTATATATAGTATATATATATATATCAATAATAAATTTATAGATAATATATATATATAGACTAATATATAAAGTTAAGGTGTATTGTTAGACCTTTATGATGTTTATAATATGTATATATACTATATATATATATATATATATAGTTTAATACAACTTATTAAGTTTGTAACGCAATATTCCACTTCTTACTATAAACGGTACTTTATGCAATTAAGTTAATGTTGAATAATATTGCTATATTCCTGTTTTATAGATTTAGATATTAATTAATTGGAATAATAGTATTGTGTTATTTTCATCTAAGTTTTAAGACTTTCAGTGTTTGTTAATCTTACATGTTCTAATTTTACCTAACTGCCGAGGGACCCTCGGGCGTAAATATAAGAGCAGTAGGTCCCTGCCCCGGCCCCGGCCCTCGCCCCGGCCCCGCCCCGGTCGGTCCCTACCATTAACACATTTGAGTTTTTTAAAAAATTCTGGTTGAAGGACCCATTTGGTAAGTCCTCGTCATTCTTACATTCAAGACTGATATTTCCGAACACTGATTGTGCCAATGTGGCTGTGTGGACCCTGGTAGAAATACAAACAGCTTTCACCATGATTTAAATGGTGTCATACAACGACAACGGCAGCCCTTAATGCAGCACAGTATTTGCTAAACAGTAAGTATCAAAACATATTGCTTGAATTTTGTCAAGTTCTCTCCCCCAATGTTCAACTGCTGAAAATACCGCTGTTTGCCACAGTAACTTCTGCAACTAGTTGTCTAGTTGTGAGAACGTCCTATTAATCTGTTTCTCTTCAATCTCCACACGCTGATCAAAATTGCTACCCTTTTCAACATTTCTATTCCTAAGCAATATCTGGTAGTAAATTTTCCTTCCCAGTGGACAACAGCTCCTTCTCAATTTGAATTAATAAATCTAATTTTGAGAATAAAGTTTAGTTGCATTATTCTGTTTCGAATGAATTTCTTCGCTGCCGTATGTCGCATTACACTTCTACTTACGATATATTGCTGTGGTCACTGTCTAAAGATTTCTGCTGTAGCTGATATTTATTCGAAATGCATTCTCTCTATATACGCACACCTATCACTCATATTAATAATGATAATTTTTCATTAATTAAACCCTCGGGTTTCCCAGTTCGAAATGAGACATGCAAATCCGGGTTGGGTACTTTTTGACCCAACCCAAATTTACCACAAATTTATTAC
>JABUQX010041355.1:30000-33192 GCA_015478945.1 Trachelipus rathkii | reverse complement strand
GTAATGTGTGTGTGTGTGTGTGTGTGTGTGTGGTGTGTGTTCTAAAAATAATAACAATGGGCATGAAGTAAATAACACTACGTATAAAAATAAAAATAAAATAAGATAATAAAATAATAAAATAATAATAAAAATAAATAAAAATAATAATAAAATAAATTAAAAAGTATTAAAACAAAGATAAAATAGAAAACTTTCATGAAAATGTATAAAACTAAACCCCTAAAAATAAGAGAATAAAAAATAAAAAATTACAATCAACAATATATTCAAATAAAATAATAAGATAAATTGAAAAGTCAATTGAAATCAAATGAATGTTCTAAAGACTACACCAGAGACTAAAGTTTAATGAAAACATAATGAGAAAACATAAAGCAGAAAGTTGTGAAGCAGTAAAGGCAGAAAAGTTAAAGCAGTAAGCAGAAAGTTAAAAGCAGTAAAACATAGTTAAAAGCAGTAAACAGAAAAGTTAAAGCAGTAAAGCCAGTAAACAAAGCATACAATCCCCTAGTGTTAGGTAATAACACCCCTCATTGTTTTACTGCTACATGCTTTAAGGTATGCTAAAGTATATGTTTTTTAGATAAAATTTCTTTACAATTGTAGAAAATAATATTTTTATATATCGGACAAATGACTTTTTTGGGGTTACATACAATTGTTAAAAGTCAATAAATCAAAAAGTATTAAGTAAAAAGTATTAAGAAAAAATAATGTTAATAAATATTTGTGTTAAATAATAGGTCTGTAATGAGTACCAGTTTAGGTTCGCGAAAAATAGTTTTTAATAAAAATGTTTAAGTTTGAAATAAAAATGAATTCATAGTATATTTGAAAAAAAATTCTTTGAAATGTTTAATTATGAAATAAAAAGTGAATGACTTATAGTATATATATTTTCATTCGCGCGGGGAATATTGCGCCTCGCGCGCATGCGCGGTGGGCGGTACGCGGAAAAATTGCGCTCTGCTGGGCGCACGCGGCGGCGGGTACGCGGAAAAATTGCGCCTGCAGGGCCGCCACGCGGCAAGGGGCGGCGGAACGCGGCGGGTTTCGCACCTGCTGGTGCGGAGTTGCAGCTTCACGCGGAGGGCGCACACTGCGCCCTGGTGGCACTTATGAACCCGGGGAAGACATTAATATTAACTCTGTTATGATATGGTAGAGATGAGCCATCAAATGTGATTTCATCAAAGATAATCATCAATATAGCATGCACAAAATGAGTCATCAAGATGAGTCATCAAAGATTAAACCTTCAAAGTTGAGGCATCAATGCTGAGGCATAATTGCCGAGGCATCAATGCTGAGGCATTAATGCTGCGCATTAATGCTGGGGTATCAAATGAGCATTAATGCTGAGGCCGTCAAAATATCGAGGTGTGTGAGTGGTAATGCTAAGTGGCATGCTGCGTGTGGGTGTGATGTAAAGGTATATGTTTAAGTAATTGTCTATGAGAGTGTAAAGCGCTTATAAGTGTTATAAAAATACTAAACTCATAGTAGGAAGCATACTAGCAACTTGTAATATGCACCAATCGAATCCTCATACCTTATTACCTAGGGGTAGCCACCCATATTAGGGCTATTCTAGCTCAGGGAGGCTAGAAAAGGCTTGAAAAAGTGGCACTCAGTTGGCACATGTGGCACTCACTTTGCACTATGTGGCACTCACTTGGCACTCATGGGCACTCACTTGGCACTCATTGGCACTCATTTGGCACTCACTTGGCCTCACCTGGCACTCACCGGGCACTCATCTAATACTCATAGAACACTAATAGACACTCCTTACGTCTTACGGTGATTGGAAACCATCAAAGCCATCAAGTTAGCGTGCGGTCCCAAAAAATGGGACCCAATGGTAATCGTAAGTCAAAGCTTAAATATCTGTCCAAACAGGTTAAAGACATCAAAAACGGCTAATCCCTAAAGAAGGAACAAAAAATTACCGGGGTCAAATTTGACCCACGGTATATGCAGGGTAAAAGCCGAAATATCATGGTCAAACAAGGTAAATACCATCAAAAATAGGCTGAGCCCCTAAAGAAATGATCAAAATTACCGTGGCAAAAAATGACCCATGAATACCAAAGGTTGTCGAACAGAATTACCGTGGCGTCAAAATTGACCCATGGAAGACAAAAGGGTAGCCAAAAATTACGACCAAAATTGACCCACGGATGACCAAAAATTACCGTGGCTAAAAAGACCCAGGTATATTGGCAAGTCAAGCCTAAATATCATGGTCAAACAAAGGAACACATCAAAAAGGCTAAGCCCCTAAGGTTACCAAAAATTACCCGTGGCAAAAATTGCCCGACGGATCGAAAAAATTAGGGGCCGAAAAATAGGGGAATACGCTACAAACGCTTTGCTGACGCAATCCGTTTGGCGCACCCTTTTCTTCGAAAGGGTCGCTAAAAAATTAGGGGTGCCGAAAAATTAGGGGGCAAAAATCAGGGTTGTCCGAAAAAAAAGTTTGGGTGCCAAAAAAAATAAGGTGGTCTCAAAATTAGTTCTAAAAAAAATTAGAGGGTTTCAAAAAATTAGGTCTCAAAAAAATAGGTTCTCAAAAAATTTAAGGGTTTCTCAAAAAAATCACTTCCCCAAAAGGACAAGGTAGGTAAAAATTCGAGCTGCAAAAAAAAGGTCGCGGTCAGAAAAGGTAAAAAAGGTCGCGGCATTTTCACCGGAATGTTATTCCTACTACTGGAATATCATACAGTTTTCAAAATTTTAACTATTTGTAAATTTGTCAAAAAGCGTTTATTTTTTTTTTAAATTTCATGGATAAAAATGTCTCCTATTAATAAAAATGTTATTATTTTTCCAGTAGCTTTATAGTTTTTAGTACATTGCATGATGCTTCGGGAGGCTGACCATATATATATATAATATATAGTATATATTATTATAATATATATATAAATAATTTATAATAATATATATATATATATATATATATATATATATATATATTAATAATATATATAAATAATATATATATATAATATATATATATATATATTATAATTCTAGGGTCCCAGAAACTGTAGCGATGACTGCTGGAAAATGCCACGCCTGCGCCACTATATATATATATATATATATATAATATATAAATATATATTAATATATATATAATATATAAATATATATATATATATATATATATATATTATATAT
>JABUQX010041355.1:15000-17500 GCA_015478945.1 Trachelipus rathkii | reverse complement strand
AACTTATTTATCCTTATAATAGGTAGACTAGAACAGTAATTTTCTACAAAGCTACAGCAAATATTAATAATTATTGAAAAGCGATAACAAGTTTATGAAGAAATATCGTTCTTTAAAAAAACAATGTGTTATAACTTGTACAAAACGCTTGAAATGCGATTATATTATTTATTTATTATATATACAAATTGGCCAGCATCCCGAAAGACACATGCATGTAACTTTAAAACTATAACAGCTACACGAAAATAAATATCATTTTTTGATTTAAGCAAGCAATTTTATCGACAAAACTTTAAAAAAAATTATATTTATTCAAATATTTATTAATAACACCTTAAAATTAGTTATATCTTAGCGTCTGGCAAGCGTTGCTTCATCGACTTCATTCCTGCAGTAATACAAAGCAAGAGTTGCAAATAGTGTTTTATTTATTTCTCTGGAGAAAATGTTATTTTTTTCTTTTTATTTCCTTTTTAGGGGGTTCGAGCCGACGGAGAAACCCCGACTCTGTCCATCTTTGTTGTTTACCCGTGGGGTATCCTTTAGTGAAAAAAGAAAAAATTCAACATTTGGCAACTTTGCGCGCTCCCTCGGAGTACAGAGCTTCTTCGTATTCTCAAAAAACTGTAATTTTTCCAACATTTTTAACAATTTAAAATTTTTAAAAAGCGTTATTTTTTTTTATTTTTTTTTTTAATTTCCGGGGTAAAAATGTCTCCTGATTAATAAAATGATATTTATTTTCGTGTAGCTGTTAAAGTTTTTTAGTTACATGCATGTGTCTTTCGGGATGCTGACCCTACAAATTTCATTCATTTCATAACATTATTTTGTTACAATGGTACCGTCACTACCGTGGTCATACAGGTATTTAATTAATCTGTTAATTGTAAAACAATTTAACAATTTATTTACAGTTTTAATCAGTTATAAAAATGATTAAATTATAAGGTTGAATAGCCAAATAAATTTATTAGGCTGTGATCGAATCAAGTTCTTACAAATTTCATTAACATATTTGCATAAGGAAGTTCATAGCGTAAACTGGAGCTGATAAAATAATTCATATTCTGTAATATTTGTTTGTATTCTTGAAAGAGGTTTATTGAAAAAACAGCTTATATAGGCTATATATACACACACCTACACATTATATATATATATATATATATATATATATATATATAGTATATACTATATATATATATATAATATTATATATATATATATATATGTATATATTAAATATATATATATATATATATAATATTATATATATATATGATAATATATATTATAGTATATAATATATATAGATTGATGTAGCATAGGTCATTTAATTCGCGGATGCGGATGTTTGATTTTAATATCCGCGGATGCGGATGTTGATTATAATGTGATATATATATATATATTATATATATATTATATATATATATATATATTATATATATTATTATAATATATGATATATATATATATATATAATATATATATATTATATACATATATATGGAATATTTTTTGAGTTTTTAGCCACAAATCTTTAATATAATTGTACCAGTACCAGGGTACGCGGACTGGCGGCCCAACCTAAAATGCACCCACCAACCTTCGTTTCCCCATCCTCTGCCCTTCAATGGAAAGAGATTTACAATGGATATATATACTTTTTTACACTAGTATTTTAAAAATTTTCAAATTACAGGAAGGTATGAGCTTAGGAGAAACATCAATTTCTGCTGAGGCTTGCCTATATAACTCTCGAACTATGAGCATAAAGTTTGGAGGACAGGTCAAGTATTTTCCTTGTAAGTTTACTCAAGCGTGGGTAAACCTTTTGCTTAACTTTCCACCAACTGATTGGAACATCATTTGAATCTAATCGTTTTTCTTGGGTTGATAGTTATTCAATCATTTGCACTAATCTTTTGGTAATGCGTGTGTTCTTCATCACTATGGACTGTAGAAATTCTTCCCGTGAAATATGTTATTGATTTATTTGTAGAAGGTGTTGTTCTGTAGATTTTGTTTTTTTTCCTTTTAATGGTGGCGAATTAATAGACTGATTCGGGATTGAAGTTTTTCAACGCAACACAAAGTAACGATTAACTTGTTCTAATTTGTTACAAAAAAACTTCCTTTATAACGGGAATCTAAGTAAGTTGCAATAGTATTGAAGGTCAGCTAATTTTCCATAGAACCAAAGCGTTTTTCTAGCTCTGTTTAATTACATCTTTCATCCTTTTTAAAACCGTCATCATTTTTATTTTGAAGATGGTTCAAAATGACTTCCTTAGCGGTTGAGAATTATGGTATAAATCGGAGACAGAAGTTTGAGGCGCTGACTATTTTTGGTAGTCTTCTTTCAAATGGTTTCAATAGGTAATGGCAGTATGATATCTATTGATATGATTGTCATTTTCCATATTAATAAGAATGTTAATTGGAATACGAACTGGCGCACAAAGCAAGAGGTTCTCTTGAGCAAGTTACT
>JABUQX010041355.1:0-10000 GCA_015478945.1 Trachelipus rathkii | reverse complement strand
CAGACATAATAAAATACGTCTGCCTGATATTTGCAGTCACTTGATGCCATCTGTGCTGAATGCACCTATCAAAGACAACGTATCTCCACTTAAACAGCTACTAAAAGACTGATGAACTACTCAACTAACTATATTGATACTTGGTTGCCAGAACGTTCAAGAAATAAAAATGTCGTGTATTTAAAAAAAAAATTAATTTTCTCTAAAATACAAATAGATCAGTTTGAAAACAGCGATGTCAAGGTAACAAAAACAAAGTTTGAAGGGTTGTTAACGATACTATTGGAACTATTGAAATTTTCCCATCACTATAATAGCATATTTGGAAGTAGTTATGCAAAAAGGCACCAACCCACAAAACATTAAAGTCGAGATATTGAGCTTCAAAGTTAAAGAAGTTTAACATGGATATGAATAGAATGATGGTTAGTTCAAACAATTTTAATTCCTATGGTAACTTGATTGTTGGTTGGTTCTATTTTTTAAAATGTACTTTTGACTCTTTAATACATTCTGGTGAAATTTCATTTTTTTGGGATGTTCCATTTTGCATAACTATGTCCATTTGTGTACTATGTTCATAGACTAGTTTCTTTTTTTGTGACGAAGAGCGTCAATGCATTATGGTGCTGCTTCGATCGCCGACATGTTTTAGTTTATAATAGTCTGAGTGTTGCAAGTAGGGTTGGTCGATTCACCTGGTGAGATGACTGCGGTGCGGTGCGGAAAATTTCGGTGCTCCGCCAACCCTAGTTTCAATCATTCATACTGTTTACTTCAATTATTAATAATGGGAGAGTACTACTACTACTACTTTACGATGTAATTGAGAAGTGGAATAGTCTTTCTTATGAAATAGTGAACAGTGGAAGCAGCGATTTATTCAAGAAAAAGTTAGATATAGCTACACCTTAAGTAAATTGGTCTTTGAACTTCAATTCAACTCGATTTTTACTTTATTCAAATACTTGATTTAGTTGTAACCTGGATTTGGTAAAATCAAACTAGGACAATTGAAATCATTTAGCAAATGTTAAAAATACATCGTAAAAAGAGTTCATGCTCCGAACTTATAATAGCTTTGATGTTCATGGCTAGCAACGTATCCGTTCTAAGAAGGTGATCTTTTCAACCGCACTATCGCCTTAGCTTATAATAATTAACTTTGATGTTCACCGCTTAGAACATATCCGTTCTAAGACGGTGATCTTATCGATCACACTGAGTAGGAAAAATAATATAAAAACAAAATTTCACATACTTGTAGTCACTATTGATATTACGCTTTTAGAAGCATATCTGCTCAAAGTGAGCAAACTTATATGTCGCATTGACAGTGGGACACATCCAACACAAATAAGATAAACAAAAATACTTAACAGACTATGACTTTTGCTGCTTAGAAACATATCTTTTCTAAGTGAGCAAACTGAGTCATATGTTACATTGAAATAGTTAAAATAACAGTTTTGTTTTAAGACAGTGAACACATCCAATACATTAATTAAATAAACAAAAATACTTAACATCTAGATTAGCCTTGAGTGAACTGTAAAGTCTCTGCTAGTCGGTGTAAATAATAATTTTACTACTACTACTACTACTACTAATAATAATAATATAATAATAATAATTAATAATGGTTCTTGTTAAGTTCAAATTATGGTGTTCTTTATTTTAAACTAGTTTTTTTTTAAATAAATAATGTTAATATTAAATTTCAATGGTAACACCTTGTCATTAATTTTTTTTTTTAATATTACAAAAGTTAATTAATTAATTTCGACCGTAATATCGTGTCATTAGCGGAAAATAGGACCTATATATATATATATATATAGCTATATATAGGGATTATAATATAATATATAATATATATATATATATATATATATGTATATATATATATAATACTATATTATTATATATAATATATATAATATATATATAATATATATATATATATATATATATATATATATATATGTATATATATATATACATAGGCTATATATATATATATATATAATAGATATATATAAATATTATATAATAATAATATATTATATAATATTTCCATTATAATTGATAAATATATATATTATTATATATATATGATATATATATTATATATATATATATATATATATATATATATATATATATATAATTAGGCATTCCGATACCAGAAAAAGAGGCCGATTACCGATACCGATACTCTTATTTTTTTAGGTGCCGATACCGCATACCGATACCGATACTTTAAATTAATATTAATAAATACCAGTAATAAGACTGAACATTTGGGCACTTGCTAGCACTCAAGATTGCTTCCCTGTACAACAATACTTGTCCATTTTATATTTTTAGGTTTGGTTGTAGCCCAAGTATAATTTTATTTTTATAAATTAAAATGTACCTTAAGGAATAATAATTGCAGAATATAATATTAATAACTTTTTTAGGTTTGTGTTATTTAAAAAATATTCTAGTTATAATTTATGACTATAACAAAGTTAGCTATAGCTTTTATGTTTTAACATGTTTACAATTTACAAGAAGATTCTTTAACTAGTTACAATATAAAGAATAAAATAATGAAAGAGAGACCTCAATTAATCAGCCGAAAAGTTAAAATAAAAAAACGCTATTACTCAAACTTAATAATAAAATACTCCTTTAAGATAGATATCATCAATACTCAAATTCAAAAAATTCACAAATAGTGATGCAAAAACATTAGCTTCACTAGTATCTGGCAGAGAGACTGTTCCTTTGTTGGTGTTTACATTCTACCTAACCATACACATAAAGTACGCTTCTCTATCGACTGAATGAAGGAGGTGCTGATAATTAATTTTCCTGCAAGCACTGATAATAATGAACACCTTGGCCCATTTTCATGCTACCGCATGAAAGGATTCTCTTCTTAGGCAGCATCTCCATGTTTCGTAGAGCCTCATCTCCTCTTTCAAGACTGCAAATTTGAATTGATCTTTTGGCTCCTTTGATGACTGTCTTTGAGTTTTTTACGATTGAGTTCCCTGGTGTTCGATTTCCTTTGGACGGTGAATGCAGATGTCAAATTGCAATTTCGCGCCATGAACTTATCAAAGTCTAACATATCGCAAATCCTCATCTTCAGTAGGTTATTTGCTGAAAAGCCACCATCGTCACTATCAGAGCTGTTGCCAGGGGTTGCAGATGAAGGCGGCTTCCACTTCTCTGTCTCTTTTTTTTTTTTTTTTTTTTTTTTTGTTCTCTTTTTTTTTTTTTTTGTCAAGCGAGCAAGCTTCTCGGTTATTCTATTTTAATGCATTCTAGACAGTGGTAACCGTCGGAGGGTGACCATTCTTGTGGGGTTCATCTAGCTTGAAGGAATATCCAGTATTGAACCTGTTTATTTATTTATTTTTTTACAGTTGTTACCGCCGCTCACGGGCAGAACCCTATTCAAAGAGTGGGTGTTGAACGCCTCCAAAATCCATCTAACGCAAATTACGCCGACGGATGAGCACAGACGCAGGCTTTAAAAGGATGGGCAAAGGTAAATTGAGCAGGAAACACAGAAGATGAGAGAGAATTCCACAGAACAGAGGTTGGCAGGAAGAAAGAAAGCACCGCAGCAACCGTCATGAGTTACTAACATCATACACAAAAATTCATGTGCCGACACAGCACGCCTTGAGCTACGAGGGCGTCGTAAAGGTAGGTGGTAAGCGATGAGTGATAAGTGCCCTCGAGCACTTGCCTCTACGAGTACCTATAGAAAAAGTGATAAAGCACCAACATCGCGCGAGCAAAACATAAGGGTCAAGTGAAACTAGAAAGTACAAGACAGTTTATAAGGCTTTTGGCCTTGACTTCGAACCCTATCAAAAGCCGGATGAAACCAGAGCCCCCGCCCCACAGATATGAGAGCAGTACTCCAATACAGAGGGCGGTGAGACCTTTGTATAGGGGGTAGTAAGCGAGGCAAGAGCGAAAAAAGTACTCGCACTCAAACAGACTTCCAGTTCTCTTTTAAGGCCCCCTAGAACCACTTGTGAGTTGAGGTTTTCAAAAACATTTTTTTGTTATGTTAAGGCACAAGATGTTTATATGTGTCAACAGGAAGAGACGAGGCGCAGAACCGCCGAAAGAAGATAGAGAAAGGTTAAGTGTCTTAGAGAAAAGAGATTTGTAGAAGTTGGGCTTTTTTAAAAGTATGAATTACAGAAGCTTTGAGCACGGACCCGAACGAATTGGGAAACTAGTCCAGATCATGAGAATAGAATCTGGGAAAGATTAAGACGAGAGGCATCAGAAGTAAAAGATGGAGCAGGATGATATTGAGTTTAAGAATGAAGGGTCAAGTCATCGCGACATATGAGTGGATTAGAGTTAGGATGTGCAGGTGAAAAGAGACATGATGAAAAGCAAAAGAATAAAGTAGGGAGATAAAAGAGAAACCCTGCAGGAACACCACTATTGACAGAAAAAGAAGAAGTCGCACCATCACACTCAGCCGACATTGGAGCCGATTGGAAAGAAAGAGACATAGGTAAGCAAAGAAGAAGGACACCCAAAGGAGGGGCTTGGAGAGCAGTGACGGCGTGCCATACCCGGTCAAATGCCTTGGATATCGTCAAGCGCCACCACACAAGTTCCCGTAGTTCCTAGGGCGGAAAACCATTAATCTGTTAAATAGGAAAGTATATTGCCAGTAGAACTCGAGCACCGAAAGCCGTACTGGTAATTCAGAAGAAGGGAAAGAGATTCCAGAAGATCTAAGAAGAAGTGAGTTGAGAAGGGGTTTCAAAGATCTTAGCAAAGAATACAAGTGAGAGCTATAGGGCTGATGAGTTAGACAGTGATTCAGAGCAGCATTATGTTTTTCGCAATAGGTTTGGACATATGGCGCGCTTCCAACACGGGGAAAGTATGCTATGTGATTGAGGCATAGAGAATATAGTTGAACGAGGGGTGGGTCACCACGGAAGCACACTTCCTCAAAACTTGGGGAGAGAATGCCATCGGGCCACCCGCCTTCCGTACGTTCATAGATTTTCAGGAGCTCATGCACCCGATCAAATAAAATGACAGGTAAAGATTTAGGACACCTGAGAGGAGAAGGAGGAGGAAGAGGATGCCAGAATCGTCCAGGTGGTTGAATTAGAGGAAAATTGGAGGCCAAAGAGATGATTGGCCTTTTTCAGTTGGAGTCATTAACATACAGAATCATCAGGCGAATGAGAGGAGGAAAGGATGATTTACAGAAGTTTTTAGGGATGTTTTTGGCAAGAGCCAGGAGAGATTTGTCAGTAAGGAGAAACCAAGAGGTAGCGATTTTCAGTTTAATGAAAGTCCGCTTGACTTTGCGAAGAGAGTAAGTAGGGGCGGTGATTTTTGACACCGTAGCTCGCCCCTTTTTGACCTTGACTGCCCGTTGGTTATTTTGACCAACGTATTCTTACCTGACTTGTGAACTTTGGTTGTGCCCAATTTTTACTCAGCCTACCTTCAATGGAGTGTTATTTTAGATTTCTTTTTTTATTATTTTTTTTTATTTTTTAGATTTTTTTTTTTTTTTTTTATTTTTTAGTTTTTTTTTTTTTTTTTTTTTTTTTTTTTTTTTTTTTTTTTTTTTTTTTTTTTTTTTTTTTAATGGTAATAACCTTGTTGACTTGCGTCCGCCATTTTGTTTTATAAAGCGTTTTGTTAATCTTCGTCATAATTTTCAATCGTCGCGTTCGTCGGGATGAATCGCAAATTCATCGTCAATGGAAGAGTCGCGTTTTTAACAAGTTCCGCAATCGTTGTTGAATCGTCGCGTTTTTAACAAATTCCGCGGAGTCCGTCGCATTCGTAGCAAAGAACCACGCACAAAGAACCGCTAAGTAGAAAGACCAAGAGCTAAGATGCACTTTCATATGTATTATACGCAGCAATTATTATATTTTACGATACGAAAACATTTCGTATTCTTTTAAAACTTATACCATATATATATATATATATATATATATATATATATATATATATATATATATATATATATATATATATATATATATGTTCGAGTTCTCCATCGGTCATAAATCAAAATATATAGCCACCGAAAGGATACGAATACCCACCACTCGTGCAAATTTAAGAGCTTTAGTCCCCAGACCTAAATGTGCGATCTGGTATTGAGATATTTTGAAATCAGGTCAATTTAAGCGGGCCGTGAAAGCCTAATAATAATAATAATAATTAATAAATTTATATTATATATATATATATATATATATATATATATATATATATATATATATATATATATAATATATATTATATATATATATATATATAATAATATTATATATTGAGAGAGAGAAGAGAGAGAGTACCACGTGGCCGATCCAACTAGAATCACAAAGTTAAAGAGGCACGTGACAGATTATATATATATATATATATATATATTATATATATATATATATATAACTATAATATAGTATATATATATATAGATATATATATATATATATTATATATATATATATATATATATATATATATAATATATATATAGAATATATAATATATATATATTATATATATATTATATATATATATATATATATGCTTATGAGTTTCTTACATCGTAGTATATATATATATATATATTAGTATTATAATATATATATATATATATATATATATATATATATATATATATATATATATATATATATATATTATATATACTATATATATATATATATTAACCTTGTTTAACCGATGATATTTCGGCCTTTGACCTTGCCGGATTACCCTATTGCCCTATCCTGCACCTGCACCTAACCTAACCTAACCAACTAAAACCTAACCTTAACCTAACCTAACCTAACCGAACCTAACCTAACCTAAACCTAACCTACACCTACACCTAGCGTACACCTACACATAGCCTACACTCAGCCTACACCATGCACCTAGCCTCCACCCCGCCTTGAACTCATCCAGGTAACTGATGCCTATCCTTTGGTAGGTTTATCTGATGCCTAACGATGAGGTGCATGTTAGCGTACCTGACCTGTATGGATCTATCCTACCTTATTTCCATCCGGCACCCACACCACACACACACACACCACACACACCACCACACTTACACTTATACATACATTCACTATGACACTTACATGTACCCATAGACACTTACACATCCATTTACACGTTACCAATCACCGTAAAGAGTATCTAGTGATGTTCTATTAGGTGTTCTATGAGTATTAAGTGATCGCAGTGCCAGGGTAAGTGCCAAGTGGAGTGCAATGAGTGGCCAATGAGTGCCAAGTTGAGTGCCAAATGAGTGCCAAGTGAGGGGCCACATTAGTTTGCCAATGTGAGTGCCAGATTGGGCCAACTGAGTGCACCTTTCTTTCCAAGCCTTTCTAGCTTCCCTGAGCCCCGAATAAGCTAATGGGGTGTCTACCCTAGGTATAAGGTATGCAGGAACCGAATGGTGTACATTACAATCTGCTAGAATGCTTCCTACTATGAGTTAGTATTTTTTATAACACTTATAAGCACTTACACTCGCCAAAGACACTTACACTAGCCCATATACACTTACACTCACACGCACAGGAACACTTACACTTACACTCACACACTCGACAGCTCAATTTTGTGGTCATTCATTTATTTATTTTCATCTTAAACATTTATTATTAAAGAAACATTTCGCGAATCTAAACTGTAACTCAGCTACAGGATACCTGATTATTGAACACAGTATATTTCTTTAAACATTATTTTACCTATTACTTTTTTTACTTAATACTTTTTTAATTATATAATATTTTAAAACAATTGTATAGAAGATAATAAATCATATATGATAAACATTTTTTTTACTACAATTGTACGAAATTTATTAAAAAACATTAACTTACATACCTAAAGCAGTAATCAGTAAATCAGATAGAGGTGTTACCTAACACCAAGAGGGGATTAGTATGCTTTTGTTTTACTGCTTTACCTCTTAAACTCATATGTGTTACTGCTTTAACTCATGTTTTACTGTTTTAACTTATATGTTTTACTGCTTTAACTCACATTCATGTATTTATTAACATTACATACCTTTAAAGCAGTAAAATCAGTTAAATCAATAGAGGTTGCTTACCTAAACCTAGGTGAAAGATTAGTATGCTTTTGTTTTACTGCTTTACTGCTTTTAACTCTATGTTTTACTGCTTTTAACTCATGTTTTACTGCTTTAAAACTCATATGTTTTACTGCTGTAACTCACATATTTATTAACATTACATACCTTAAAGCAGTAAATCAGTAAATCAATAGAGGTGTGACCTAACACCAAGGGGGGGGGGATTAGTATGCTTTTGTTTTACTGCTTTACTGCTTTAACTCATGTTTTACTGCTTTAACTTTCTGCTTTACTGCTTGAACTTTCTGCACCTTTTACTTTTCTGCTTTACTGTTTTAACTTTCTACTTTATTGTTTTACTGTTTTAACTCATATATTTATTAACATTATGTTTTTTATTTTGTTTTAATACTTTTCATTTATTTTTATTATTATTTTTATTTATTTTTATTATTATTTTTATTTATTTTTATTTTTTTTTTTTTTTTTTTTTTTTTTTATTTTTTTTATTTTACTTTCTTGTTATTACGTCATGCCTATGTCATTATTTATTTAGAACACACCATTCACTATGGACACTTATACACACATTCACTATGACACTTACATTTACCCATAGACACTTACATTTACACTTATACACAAGCGGTCACACACACACACTTACACTTATACACACATTCACTATGATACTTATACACACATTCACTATGACACTTACATTTGTCCGATAGACCTTACATTTACACTTACGCTCAACCACACAGATTACTTACACCTCACACAGAATTTTAACTTAACACTCACACAGAGATTTTACTTACACTCACACACAGATTTACTTACACTCACACAGATTTACTTACACTCGCACACAGATTTACACACACACACACACACACACACAACACCACACACACACACACACACACACACACCCACGCACACTCACTACACATATAGACGTATAATGTATCTAAAACTTTTATGTTTTAATTAAACTTATCGTACATTTACTTATCTTACTCATTCAATTATAAACTTAAAATTATTTAATTTTCTTAAAACTTCTATATAAATCAATCATTATTCTGGGGTATCTTCGGATTTTTATTAACTGTTATACTTTTTGTTTATAAATTTATAACTATCAAGTTTTAAAATAACTTTACTAAAATTTTATGAAATTTTATTAAAAACATATATTTTACGTAACCTAAAGCAATAAATCAGTAAGTAAATCAGTAAGGTCAGTCCCTAGCACCCCTCTACATCAAGCTTATGGCCACCCGTTTGTGTTCTATCTGACTACTGCTTTACATCATTTCTTTCAGCCATTAATAAGTATCAAATTAACAAATATAAGTTCTTCTCTGCTAACATATACCATGTAATTTTATTAAACATCGAATATCTAAGTGTTTTTTAAGATTTAAAAGAATAACAGATTATTCACTTACTTATATATTCACTCGTATTGTTACTATATAAATATATTTCAAAGTTTTTTACATTAATTCGCCGTTTTCCTTCTCTTTAATTATTTATTTATCTATGTACTGATTGACATTCCATCACGCGAAAACATACCAACAACCCGCATGCTTACAGATCGAAACGGAGCCTCTTCTCTAGGTAAAATGTGTTAAATAACTACTTATAGGCAATTTGAGGATATCCTTTTTGTAACCCGGGGCGATTTTAAGCCTAATTCCAGGTCAAAAAATATATTTCAAGCTGACCTTTTTCTGTAAAATGGGTGCAATAACTACGTTAGGCCTAAATTTAGGCCTAAATTTAGGATAAGCCTTTTTGTAGACGGTCTAATTTTATCCTAATACCAGGTCAAAAGGTAAT
>JABUQX010041354.1:7500-19228 GCA_015478945.1 Trachelipus rathkii | reverse complement strand
TCCCAATTGAGCGCCAAAGGGGAAAAAGAGGCCTTTCAGCTAATGTGGTGGGCGGTGGAAAGCAATTCCCCGCGTTATCTGGGCCGACAGACGAAGTAGGGATAAGTATATTATCACATAGTCAAGAAGCAAAAAAGCCGCCGGAGCCCAAATCTGGGTTATGTCAACCCTTTACCACAACATCAACGTTTCGAATTCTTTCTTCTAAGTTACGTGGAGGAATACAAAAATTGTGAGAACACCACAACTTCCCCGCTCATTCGTATAGCAACACTGATATAGATAGGGGGGCCCTGTTATGTGGTTACCCCGCGTGGTTTCTAGAGGACCGAGAGGGCCAACCCCGCCTTCCCATTGAGGCGTGTCGAGTAAAAATTTATGTTGTGAATGAGTGGGTCCAAAAATGTATCGCATACATTAGAAGTTTTTATGTTGTTTTTTTCTCGCGGGACACATTCCCTTCCGTTTTTGTGCATCATCATGAAGTTGTGGGGGAGGGAGGCCAGAACAGATTAGCAATTTACTTCATGTCTTGGGGGTTTTTCGGCCGGGGTGTGGATTTTTAAGCGTAGAATGTGTTCTGTGTTTCCTTTTTTCGAGAGGGATATTGGTTTTTTCTTTCTGGTGTTTTTTTTGTTCGTATTTTTATCTTTTTTTTTCTTTGTTTTCGTATACTATTGGGATAGTTGTCTGACGGTTGGCTGTGACGTCTTTGAACTATAACCAACAAAAAAATAACGCTACAAGGGGAAGAACAAGTAGACGAACACCAAGTTGTTTGCCGCGCATTCAATCAGCCAACAAACAAAAATCAGGGCAGCAATCAACGTTTTTGCTGTGAAAGACCTCAAATCCAGAGTGAGGAAAAGCGAAAAAACAAAAAACACAACTTAACCGCAAACGTTTTGTGGAGAACCATGAAGGTCGAGGAACAAGCCTATAATTCGGAACGGCAGTTAGCGTGATCAAGGATACTGTAGTGACTTTTAAAGCAGAACCCGGACGGAGACATCAACCAAAGACATCTCTTCTCTATCCCAGCGGGAGTTGAGCCACTCCAGCTTGAGGAGAGAGTCAGTTATGACAGTGCTAGCATCCTCAGTTAGCTCTGGCACATGGTCGCCGTTGCCCATTACGTAGCATGCTTGTCGCGGTTAAGGCTGAAATCGCGTCATTTCATATGCGGGGGAGTGAGCAGCCCGTCCAGCAGTGAAGTTGTCACACCCCTGAAAATGTTGACCAGAGTAGTTGAACTGTGTGAAGACCAATACTTCAAGGGATCCGGGGTCGACGAAGCTTCTCGAGGAGCAGTGCCGCTTCCCCCATCATCGTTTTCTGGGGAATATGACCAATAGTACTCTGAACGGAAAGCGAAAAGGTAAGTGGGTTGTGGTCTCAGGAGGATAGGAACTCACCGACCCTCCAGGAAAAGTACGGGCGGAGGAAAATGACGAGGTTGCGGTCTAAAGACACATGACGGCAAAAGAGATGTACATCGCAAGTAATCCCTCCCAAAAGCACTTGTTACGATGTCTAGATGATGGTTGCAATCTTGCGGTACAAAAAAAGAGAACCTGAGTCGATGGCCAAAGAAGACGGAGACACAACACTCACAGTTAGGTGCACTGCTGGGAGAACACCTGCCCGACGCTCATCATCGGATGAACTCTCTCCCTCTACCCGCCGAGCTCGCCTCCGCATCTACCTCAACTCTATCGGTCGCGAGCGCAGTCCCTGAGGTGTGGCACTAAGGTCTTTTGGCTGAAGCGGAGTGCTTTCTTTTGGACAGCTTCTAAATAGCAGCCCCCCTCCCCGTAGACTTCGTCAACCAATCCACTTTTGTGCTCTAGCATGGAATCGCTCATGGTGCTTGTGCCTCATGGTCATTCGAGAGCCTCGTTTCGTCTCTCTGCGTTGCATCCTGATGCTCGTCGCGGTTCTAATGGGATTATCAGCCCATCCTCTGCATTTTGCTACGTCTTAACTATTTCCGATTCGATATAGCTATCTTTTTACCTTTGAAGCTAGGGGCCGGGTGCTGAGGCGGTCGGCAGTCTCGGCTGCGGTCGCGTCTCCCCGGCGTTGGTAAGCTGAGGCGAGGGTAGCGCTTCTGAGGCTGCGAAGGCCGGAGGTGTCGTTCCTCTCTACGTGCAGCCTCCCCCGCGATCCCTCTGCGCTCTCCCTTACCCCTCCTCTCTCGCCATATTCCCGAGGACAAATGCCCCATTTCCGCCTTGTAACATGCTTTTCTTTCGCCCCTCTCCCCCGTCCTTGTGTTTCTTCTTCCTCTCGCTGTCCTAGACTCCATAGGTCAGATGCAAGGGTGTCTCACCAACCACAACACTTTGCCGTGAGACGCATGCCACATTCGTCCTAACCGCCTCCGGCACAAAACTGCACTCAGACTGGTTTGCTTCCATGCTCGCATGCTCAGAGTACAGGATTAGTCTTATGCAGTCGAATGTCATCCGATAATGCAACGGCGGAAGGTCCGAACCTCTCAAGAATAAGTCATCGATGAAGCCGTTCTGCAATACATCGTTCCCTGACTGCCTGCACTCCCTACTCTACACCTGCTGCATCCGCTAAAGTCCATGCGTCTGCTCTCCCTACCAAACCGAGGCCAACACAGAGTGCATGTATGCCGTCTTGCTATGTCTCATCTACCGCTTCACTGAGTACGCTCTTTGGTAAGTCCTCTCCATATAAGATCCAGTTCATTGGTTGAAAAGATGCTCCTGTACCTCCAACCATGCCTGTAAAGACTGCATGTGCGGGACCGGGTAACCTCGTCTCTCTCTCTTCTCCTCTCTCTCTCTCCTCTCTCTTCTCTCTGCGATTTCCGTACCAAGTCCTTTCAGTCACCCAAAATCTCCTCATCAGCCTCAATCAAGTTCTCCTCTTCTTACTGCGTTCACCATAATTGCCTGTACTCTCTCTCTCAGGGCTCGGGTCAGACCATTGAACCTTTTCTTGCTTACCAAGGTCTGGACCATCATCCACTCGTCTAGCATGCGTCTCAAGACTCCAGCCTCTGGCTGCTCTTGTCATGCTCTCGTCAGGAGGCAGACTGCCGCAGCTCACCTCTGACTGCGAACTGGGTGAGCCCAGTAACAGTCTCTATATCATGCACAGAATGAAACTTTACCAGTGAGAAGATATAAGAACAGCGTCTCAACAGCGCCGCGAAATCCCTGCAAGATGCGAAAGAAGGGCGACTCGTCCCCTCGTACTACTTACAGATCTTCAGAGCAACCGCAGAGATGCCTTTAAGCGCAGCAGAAGAAACCACTCTCCTCTACGGACCTGCAGAAGACAGAACGTACAACCGTTCCACCTAACTCTTCATCTAGTTTCTTAGATCTCTCTCGATCCCTCTCATCGTCAAATCTTACTAGAAAAATTACACCCAATAACTGCGTGCTCACTCCTTCCCTCGTCTCTCTACGTCACTCACAAAATACTCCCTTTACTGCTGCTGACGGCGTCATACGTACACTGATGCGTCTAATACTCTGCTCACACTTACTCTCTCTCGTCATCCTACATCTTACTTTTCCATCCTGGCGATTGTGGCACCTTTACCCATCTTCTTCTCTCCAGCCCGTACAAGATGCGCTCCCTGCATCTCTTAACACGAACATCCCATCTCTCTCGTCTCCTCTCTCTGGGCTACGTGCACTCTTCGACTCTCCATCTGTAGCAAGACAAATAACCCCGCAGGCCTCCCCCGTACTCGATAAGTTAGAGTTTCGCGAACTCCACGCAAAATCGAAGAACTTAATTGATTAAGGAACTGCGGAGAGTTCTCTCTCTCTCAAGAACAAACGGAGCAATTGGCCAGCATGGACCCATCCGCCCTTCCTTGATAGCATTTCTCGAAGAGTTCTCCTCACAAAAGCTCTTGCTCAGGGCTTCTTCTGCCACTCTTTTCGCCTTTAGCCAACACCGTCTGGCATATAGAAACTATCCGTTTCAGTATATTTTCAGGCCATGCCTGGGGGAACGGCCAGAGCGACTGGGTCGGGAAGATAATCCTTGGGAACCGTCGTCCATAGCCGACATTGTCCTTCAGCACCGCCTTACATCAACCATGCTGTTCCAGAGAATTTGTCTTGCTTTCTCCTCCTCTTTCTATCTGTCCTTTTCTCCCACTCTCTCTGAAAACGGAGAGGAACATGGATCGTTAGAGCGTCGTAAAAGAGCCAGCGACGTCATCGGCATGAGCACATTGGGTACCCGTATAAGAAAGACAGCGAAGACAGCAAACAGAAGAAATCCACTATGCGTGAAAATCTGACTCTAACCCATGACGCAATAGCCTAGTAGAACGTAAGAGAAAAGAAATTGTCGCTACAGGAACTGTCTAAGCTCTCTTGAAAGGGGGAACACGAATAAGAAGGCAAAACCCACCATCACAATACGATGCGGGATATTTTGAGCCTTTCAGAACCTGAAGCATGTCTATTATCTTTATTTCTCTTTTTTGCTTGATGCCCCACGCGCGCCTTTACTCTGTACCCACCACAGCCTCGTACCGTACCACTCTCGGCCTATACCTACACCAAACGCCTATCCTCTCTACCCACGCTCTTATACTAAGTATAATTATTAATTATTACTCTCAGAATATTTATAAAATTATAAACAGAAAATAATATTAAAACAAAATCTCAATGATCATAATAATAATCATAATAATCTATTCAATACTATAATAATAATAATATCTATCTAATTATATAATAATAATAATCTATATATAATAACTATACAAATAATATCTTCATATCATATCATATCTATCCTCTTCTTACCACAGGAAATAGTTATACAATGTCCGATTCCGACCTGCTTTCCAGCGTCATCCAAAATACCTTGGTGCTGCATGATCGTACTACTGCAGGCTGGCTCTGTTTGGGCTCGTCGGCCCCTACTACACTCTAGGTAGCTCTGCTTCAAAATCCAGGGTGCACCAATGCTGCGCTCTCGTAATTAGCCATCTACTTCCTTTGTAGGGGATGTTAAAACACAGAAGACAGCTTTGATAATATATGCTGTTTTCTTACAATAAGTCACTGGAGCTCCAACCCAGATTATCCTTGGTAGAAGAAAATATAGCTTAAACAAAAAACGAAAAAAAACAATATATATAATATATTAAAAAATCTTATTTACACACTGAAATGTTTAAGAAAAGTAAATGAACTAATACAAATGTCATGCTCCTACATTCTCTACCTGAACTCCTAACATACTCACCTACACTAGTAAAATTCTATGATAAATCGGCAGCGTAGTCCCTCTTCTACTCAGGCGTCAATAACCCTCTCAATAACTGCCGTTCTTTATGCCTAACCAAAGCTTCCTACATGTAATAACTAACAAGAACATGTAAAACTTCAAATCTTAATCTGAACTGTTCCTCATCCTTTCATTCGGTCTCTTACTCCCTACTATAGTCCACATCGTGCTCCTTACGAATTCTTTTTAATTTATTACAGAACTTTCTTTGGTTGGCAGCTCTCCAACTTTGCCTCAAAATTTGCTCCTCTTATATCTCAACGATCGGGGTCCATGGACAAAACTGTCTAAATTTTTCTCTCTCTCTCGTCTCTCTCTCTTCTCTTCTCTCTCATCGTGCTCTCTAACTATAACATCAATATTTGTCGTCTTTAACCTCATGCAACGCTCCATAGCATCTGCGGTGCCCTCGTCTTCTCTCTCTCTCGTGCCTCTTCTGGGAACTGCGTTTCTTTGTAATATTGTCCACTCTCCTCATCTCTCTCGTTTACCCTTCTTCACACAACTCTCGCATACTCATCACTCCTCTCTCTCTCCTGCCTCTCTCTCTCTCTCTCCTCTGCTCTTTCCCAGCACTCTCTCACCCCTCTTTCGTCTCTCTCTCTCCTCTCTGCGTCGTCGTACTTCTACTCTGTCTCACTGTCATCCGTGCACTCTTCATCCGTTCGTCTCTACTCTCACTCTTCTCTCAAGACTCCGCCCATTCGTTCACGTCCTGCGTTACCATTACCTCCTTGCTCATAAGTCTATCTTTTCTTATCATATATAGTATCTCGTCTCTCTCTCTCTTACTCTACACTTCTCACTTTTGCTGACTGTCTTTCCCTTATTACCTACGTTACCTTGACTACTAGAGTATATACTATACTATATACTCTCTACTTCTCTATTACTCTCTCTTAGAGTTTCTAGTCATATATATCATCTTACTTATATAGTTCTAATTAGTAATCTTAATACCTCATTCTCTCATCATTCTGTCTATTATCTTCATCTCTCTCTCTTATCTCTCTGTTTATCTATTTAGAACAGACCCCTCTGACTCTTCATAATATCTCCGTACTCTTCTCTCATCTCTTCTTACTCTACTTTATCATCTCTCGTTCTCTTCTACTCTCGCTCTCTTACTCTTCATCTCTCTCTCTAGCTCTTACTTCTATCTCTCTTCTTAACTCTCGTCTCCTCCTCTCGTCTTATATCTTATTCTATCTCTTACACTCTCTTAATGCTACGTCTTCTCTCTTCTCATCTACCTCTCATTCTCTATTAGCTCTCTCTCTCCTCTCTCTCTCTCTCTCTCTCTCTCTCTCTTCTCTCTCTCTCTATCTTCTCTCTCTATCCTCTCTTCTCTCTCATCTCTCGTTCCTCTCTCTCTCATCTTACATACTCTACGATTACTCTTCTATCTTATCTGCTTTCTTACTACATATCTATTTATTATATACTATGTACTATTTCTAATGCTTCCATATTTATCTTTCTCTTAGACTATTAGAGCTCTCTCTTTACTCTATCTCTGACTTTAGTCGTTGTGTTCTCTATGCTTATAATGATTTATAACTATTTATTTATTATTGACTGTTTATAATTTATAATCGTAGTTAAATATGATATATATATATATTACTATCTATACTTCTCTATGATCCTTGTGTACTTTTATTATCTAGCTTTTAGTCATTATTTAATTCCTCTCTTATCTAGTTTTCGCTGTAGATGAGATTAACGGTAGGGGAGAAATGCTAACACCGTCTATCTCATTCTCAGCATCTTCTGGAGTTTGTTTTTTAGGTGGATTTGTTGTTAGAGGGAATGGGGTATATTGCAAGTTGACAGATTCTCTTGGTGGGAGGGTTACCTTCGATCCTAAGGAAAATACTGGGTTTGTTAAGGAGCTTGTATCAGATGAGCTGTATGAGTTATCAGGATTCTTGATAAAATATTCTCCAGGATATACAGGTTTGTCTTCCTTCATAGCATCAGGAATATTTTCCTGTTTATTAAAGCCAAGCTTTCCTTCTACGTTTATTGACAGAGTTTCAACCTCATTATTTTCCTCATCAACATTTTCATCAAACTTGTCTGCAAGATTTGGAGGATCCATTACGTAGAATGGATCTGGCCTCAAGTGGAAATCTACATTTAAATAATCATTAGGGATTTCACTGACGTCAATCTCTGGACTGTATTTATCTTTGTTCTTAGTTTTAAGAATTTTCTTCGAAGTTGTGGAGCTGACATTATTGTTAACCTTTTGTTTAGTTTGTGTTTTGTCAATTGCATTACCTGGTTTCTTTTTAAAAAACTTCTCAGCATTTACATATTTGACTTTTACTGGCTCGTACTGCAAAAATACAGGTACCATATCCTGAGCTCCAGGAAGTTTGATATAAAATGGCGAATCTTTGCCAAATGTTTGTTGCGAGTCGTCTCTTCTATTTTGTATACTTCCTGTTCTAGTAGGAGTGGTGTCGATGGGATCAACTTCGATAAGACCTTTTCTAGTTTGTAGCACATATGGAAGTGGATTTTCTTCAATTCTGTGATTATAAAGATAATTTTGTGGTGTGTTTTCTTCATGAATGTCAGTATCAATTTTTCTTTGAAAATTCTCACTCTGAGGATAAGCCGCATCATAATCAAAAGCTTCTTCGTCATAATAACTTTGTGATTCTTCATCTTGACTTACAAGAGCATCAAAAATCTCAGTTTCTGAGTTTTCGCTAGTATCACTTTTAACTGAGTCTGCTGAAGGAGTAGCAGAAGAAGTTGGTGGGTTTTCATTATCTGAAATACTGTCATTGGCGACTGGTTCACCAACGGGAGTTTCTACTTCATGAGCTAATGCTGTAACTGTATCTACCTTATTGTTAGTTAACGATTCATTTTGTATTTCATCAATTATCTCAGCATTTTTCCTTTCCTTCTCAAGTCCGAATGGAATATAGGATTCTGTTGTCGCCTTCTTCATATCTTGACCTAAGGTAGTTACTTCACTCTCATCCTCTGACATTGTTTTATTAGTGATATAATAAAATTCCGAGTTTGTATCACTTGCATCTAACTTCTCAAAACCCCCTTCTGAATTTTCTTCACTAATTGATTGTTGAGATGTAGTTGATTCAAATTCTACTTCATAATTTCCATTTTCAGTATTAACTGCTAAAGAATCCGAATCTATTTTAGCTTTCAAAATATCTGAATTGGGTTTAATAATTACAACTTTACTTCCTGGTTCTTTTATTTCAACCTTATTATCATTTTCAGTAGCAAAAAATGTTTGAGAAGTTTTTTGTTTAGAGTTAAATAACTGCGACGGAAGCAATATATTATTTTCTCCCTCATATTCATGTTTTGTGAATTTTATTATGTCTTGCTCTCCATTTTTAATTAACGAAAGTACTTTGTCACTTCCTGTCTCTTTTCCAAATATGTCACTCTCCCTGTTGTCACTGCTCGAATCTTGAACTTGTTCCTCATTGATTTCCATGGTAGAAGTTTCGTCTTCGATAATACTTGACAAAGTCGTTATTTTTTCTTCAACATATATATTCTCCTTTTTCATATTTTTATCTGCAGTTTCTTGAGAAATTAATACGTTTTCTTTCCTTAAATTATCTTGATCATCAGAAAGAGAAGAGACTGGTGATTTAAGATCATAACTAGCTAGTTCTTTTTGTTCGTTATCAAATTCTTTTTCAGCATTATCATCACTGAATATTTTAAGCAAATTAAATGGAATAACTAGTTCTTCATGAGAAGGAAAATCTGTGTTATGATTTTTTGATTCACTTTGTGTGTTCCTCAATTCTTCTTTTTCTTCCAATTTACTTTCATTGGAAATGTTGAAGGTAGTTGATTCAACGCTTGAGACAGTTGTTAACTGTACCTCAAGATCCATATTTGCATCATTGTTATCTTTTTCAATAGTATTCTGAGAATTGTTTTCGTCTTGTTGACTCACTAAAGAAGCAGAGTTAAAAATGTTTGGCAAAATTATTTCATTAGTTGCAGATACATCAGCTTTCGAAGCTTTTTCCAACAAATGTTTGCGTAAGGATGTTAATGAACTACTTTCCTCAACATGAATTTTTCCAGACTTTACCTTTTCAGTTGGCTGTCTTTCATTATTTTGCTCTTCATTCTTTGTGAGTGTCCCTTCTTCCTCGTAAGGTATATAAATATGATCTCTAGTGTCATCAATTCCTGTCTTTTGTTTTTCTTTAGCCTCTATCTCAGATGTTATTTCTTTTATAATATTTTTCAAAATACTTAATTTTAAATCAATTGATTCTATATCATTACCATCAGGCATAGTTCCAGTATTATGAGGATTATCCCCTGTAGACGGGTGTTTGAGTAGTGCCTCTTGAGATTTTAATTCCGATATTATATCTTCTAAATACTCTTCTTCTATGTAAATCTCTGGAATTTTTTCCATCTCATTAAAAGTCATATTTTCATCTAACTGAATTGGATCAATAACAATAAGAGTTTGTTCAGTCTGATTGTCTTGGAATGTTTCAAACTCTGTTGTAGGTTTAGGAGAACTAATATCATCACTACTTACTTTAATATTTTCAGACTCAGTTGTAAAATCTTGAACAGGTTCTGTAGTGTGAATTTCCAGATTTTCTGCTCTTGCTTCTATACTAGATGTAATATAATCTGAATCTGTGTACTTATCAGTTTCAGTTAATTCTTCTTCTTTTAGCTTATAATCTAAACTGTCAGGTAAGGTGGTGCTTTCAACCTCTGGCATAATTGCTGTTGAAGTGTCTTCCTTTTTATGTGATGTAATTTTAACTTCAGAGGATTCTGTGGTGTCCATTATATCTTTATCTTGATAAACAACTGTTTCATCCAAAGAATCTTCAGGAATATCTGCTCTCAAGTTATCATCATATTTTTCTTCTAATGGCAAATCAGTTGAGCTATCTGATATTTCATTTGAAAAATTAGGGGTAGTTTGTTCAGCTACTTGAATCGTTGTAAGTTCGTTGTTTACTCGTATATCAGTTTCTGGCAAAGGTGTAATGATTTCATCTATATATTGTGCCGTAGTCGTTTCTTCAGAAAATTTATTATTTTTCGTGACCTCATAAGTTTCGCCATAACTTTGTTCTTGTAAATTTGTTTTTATTTCGCTCTCAGTAAATGACTCACTTTCTTTTGTGTCACTATCATATGAAAAGTCAAGAATTAAATCTTCTTGATATGATTCGGTAGTTATCTCTTCAGTTGCACTAAACTCGTTCGAAGTTTCCTCCTTTTTGGCATGTGGTATTTGTTCTTGTACATGTTCCATTTCCTCTTCTGGAATTTTACTCATCTCAGTACTCGAAGTGTCCTCCTTTACAACATATGGAGTTTGTTCTTGTACATGTTCCATTTCCTCTTCTGGAATTTTACTCACGTCAGTACTCGGAGTGTCCTCCTTTATAACATGTGGAGTTTGTTCTTGTACATGTTCCATTTCCTCTTCTGGAATTTTACTCACCTTAATACTCGGAGTGTCCTCCTTTATAACATGTGGAGTATGTTCTTGTACATGTTCCATTTCCTCTTCTGAGATTTTACTCACGTCAGTACTCGGAGTGTCCTCCTTTATAACATGTGGAGTTTGTTCTTGAACATGTTCCATTTCCTCTTCTGGGATTTTACTCACGTCAGTACTTGGAGTGTCCTCCTTTACAACATGTGGAGTTTGTTCTTGTACATGTTCCATTTCCTCTTCTGGAATTCTACTCATCTCAGTACTCGAAGTGTCCTCCTTTACAACATATGGAGTTTGTTCTTGTACATGTTCCATTTCTTCTTCTGGAATTTTACTCACGTCAGTACTCGGAGTGTCCTCCTTTACAACATGTGGAGTTTGTTCTTGTACATGTTCCATTTCCTCTTCTGGAATTTTACTCATCTCAGTAATCGAAGTGTCCTCCTTTCCAACATATGGAGTTTGTTCCTGTACATGTTTTATTTCCTCTTCTGAAATTTTACTCATGTCACTACTCGAAGTGTCTTCCTTTACAACATGTGTAGTTTGTTCTTGTACATGTTCCATTTCCTCTTCTGGAATTTTACTCATGTCAGTACTCGAAGTGTCCTCCTTTACAACATGTGGAGTTTGTTCTTGAACATGTTCCATTTCCTCTTCTGGAATTTTACTCATATCAGTACTTGAAGTGTCCTCCTTTACAACGGGTAAAGTTTCTTCTTGTACATGTTCCATTTCCTCTTCTGGAATTTTACTCATGTCAGTACTCGAAATGTCCTCCTCTACAACAGGTGGGGTTTGCTCTTGTACATGCTCCATTCCCTCCTCTGGAAATGTACTCATGTCAGTAGATGATTCAACGCCATATTCCTTTTCGGCAATTTCGCTTGTGTTTTCCTCTATATGTTCCAACTTTGTTTCTTTTTC
>JABUQX010041353.1:22500-34339 GCA_015478945.1 Trachelipus rathkii | reverse complement strand
AACAGTGAATGGTGGAAATGAAGAGGTGAATGAAAGCGGTTAAAGTAAAAAGAAGCGTGGTTGAATGTATTAAAAGCAAGTGAAGTTTCAAAAGAAAAGATGCTTGGAATTATATACAGAGGAAAAAAGAAATACTAAAAGGTGTATACGTAGGAAGAAAAACAAGAGGTAAATAACAGTTTGGAAGGAGGATGGAAATGGGGAACTACAAGGGAATAGGAAGCTCTTCTGGAGAAAGCGCGAAAGGTTAAGAATGAGAATAAGGGGAATCTGCTTAGAATAATGAATAGGGATGGGTGATATTTGAATAACTGATGAAGGTGTGAGAGGAGTGTGGAAAGAACCCTTCGAAAATCTGCACAATAAAACAGTAATGAAGAGGTGATTAGTGAATGTGTGTGGGGTTTGATGGTGCAAGAAGGAATAGGTATTTTGGGGGTGAGCGGGTTAATTAGTAAGGAGGAGGTACAGGGTAGAGTGAAAAAGTTGAAGATGGTAAATCTGCAGTATAGATTGAAATTACTGGTGAAATGATCAAGAACGAAGGCGAGATGGTGATTGATTAGATTTGGAAGTTGTCTAATAAAGCGTTTTATGGAGGGTATAGTTTCCAAGGATTGGAGGAGAGCGGTATAGTACCCTATATAAGGGTAAGGGAGAAAGGGAACTGTTAGAAATATTGGGGAATAAGTTTATTGATTTGGAGGGAAGGTATATGCTGGTATTTTGTCGAAAGAGTGCGACGAGTGACTGAAAAGACCTGATTGTGAAGAACAAGTGCGTTTAGGAGTGGTAAGAGGATGTGTGGATCAATCTTTACATTGAAACAAATGATTGAGAAAATGAGGGAGAAAGAATATATTGTATTTATGTTTTATGATTTTGCAACAGGCGATGATAGAATGTTAATAGGAAGGTTTATGGCAGGTGTTAGTGATATTGTGTTGGTGGTAGGCTTCTGAATGGAATCCAAAGTATGTATGATGATAGTTGAAGCGTGTGTAAGAATAAATGGTGTCAATGGGATTGGTTTAGGATTAATTGGGTAAATACAGGTTTGTTGTTATGTCTCCTTGGTTATTCAATTTGGTATATGGATGGAGGTTATGAAAGAATTCGAGGTGGGGATGGCAGGTATGGTGTTAGAATGGTGGAGAATGGAGATGGGTGGAGGTGCCCTACTATTATATGCGGATGATTTAGTCTCTGTGTGGTGCACTGAAGAGAATTTGAAGAGGATTGATTGGAGAGATTTGCAGGTGGTGTAAAGGAGGGGCTTGAAGTAACGTGGAATAAGAGTAAGGTTAATGGTTGTGAGTGAGGACATCCTCAGTGTGACAGTTATGTTAGATAGTGCAGCCGCTGAAAAGTGCTGGTTAAATATTTAGGGTAGAATGGTTGGCAGAAAGTGGAACGACGATGCAGAGTGAAGTAGGAAAGTGGAATGGCAGGAAGGTGGCTGGTGCAATTAAATCGCTTGGTGAATGTAAAGGGACTAAGTCTGAGTGCTCTAGGGTTTTACATGAGGTATGTTGTTACCTGTGTTTATTGTATAGTAGTGAAACTATGGTCTGGAATAAGAAGTATACATCTAAAGTTCAATGTTTCAGATGGACAATCTTAGGGTGTGCTAGGTGTGGCAAGAATGATAAAGTGAGGAAGAACTTATTAGCAGAGTGGTGTGGTGTGAGAAAGGGGTAAATGAAGGAATAAATGAAGTATGTTGAGGGTTTGGTCATATGGAAAGGATGAATGAATGTCGCGTTGTTAGCGGATAGTATATGTGGGAGTGGTGTTGGGGAACCGACGCGGTGGGACGCCGAGAAAAGGGATGAGTCAGTAAACGAATTTGAAAGGAGAGAATGTGAGTTGGTAGAGGCGAGAGAAAGGGTGTTTAACAGGAGTGAATGGCGGTTGGATTGTGAGGGGGTACTGGTGTGGCCCACCTGGGCAAGGATGAACCTTATATTGACGAGATACCATAGGGTCCAACGCTGTCCCATGAAGCTTTAGTGTGGATTTTCTGACTCGATGAGTTCTCAATAATTAATGGTACTGAGGGGGCGGTAAGGCTGGGCCTTTCTTTTCGCCTTGTGTCATGTTCTGTCTACTGCTTTTCTTCGATGCTCGTCACGCACCTTACTCCATTCTTGGGAAAATAGAAGATGAAGAAAGAAGCAAGAAGAAGATATATATATATATTAATAGATATTATATATATATATATTAATAATATATATAATATATATATATATATATATATATATATATATATATATATATATATATATTATATATATATATATATAATTAAAATAAAATAACACTTCATATTAGTTCTTTTTTTTTATGAAAATTATCTATTCAACGTTTTAAATTTAATTTTTTTTTAATTTAATTCTTATTTTTTTTAGCCCTAAGTTCGTGCGGTGATACCTATGTTTGGGGTTGGAATGATGTTGGACAGTTGGGTATTCCCTCTCTGCGTTTGAGATCATCGGGAGTAAAATGGGATTGTTTGATTTCCCACCCTCAATGCCAATGCAACTCGTCTATCTTCGCTGAAAACAAGAGGTAAACTTAATAAAGTTCTTTCTCCCACAAAATGGGCTTTATATAAAGTACATAGCGCCAAACGACAACACCACCAAAATACAATATTTCACAACAATGATAATAAACCTCCACATTCCCCACCACACTTCACTGCCCCAGAGATTACAAACCAAATCTCACCAATATCTCCCACCTCCCAAACCTCATAACGGAAGGTGACTTCAACGCTCACCGCCCTACATGGTACAACGCCCATGAAGCAGATGAAAGAGGAACACACATCATATCCAACCTCGAAAACTAAAACAACACAAACAACCACACCAGAAACTCACCCCAAACCAACCAAACATGCACATCACCAGACATAACACTATGTTCACCAAACTTACACAATAAACTCCATTGGTCAACACAAACCGATCTAAACTTCGACTACCTCCTCATCATCATAAAATACCAAAATGTCAATAAAACAAACTACCCACTCAGGAAACATACACAAACTACAAAAAAGTAGACTTGACCAATTCACCAACTTTATAGAAAACAACATACATCCCTTAAATATCACAAATACATCAACACAACAAAATTTCACTTCTTTAATCCAAAAAGCAGCTAAACAATTCATTCCCAGAGGATACATTAAAAAATACAGCCCAACAACAACACCTGAAATAGAACAACTAATTAAGCAATGCAACTCACTCAGAAAAATAATACCCACATCACAGATTAATGCCCTAAACATCCAAATCTCAAATTTAACAAATTACCATTCTTCGAACAACTTCCCAACTTTCCTCACCAAGAACATCCAACACACGAATAATACCAGAATGCGGAAAACGATAAACATACTGAAAAACTCGACCAACCAACAAAGATACACTCATGAAACCAGCAAAAACCTAAACACACAAAACCCCCAATCCACCAAGCAACACGCAAACATTCTTGCAACTCACTTCTCAATGCAAAGTCAAAAACCTACACACCCTCAAAACAGGAAAATCTTCAAAGTTCTCAAAAAAATTAAACTCAACCACGAAATTAAATTTGAATTTAATGTGAATATCTTATAATCCTATATTTGGAGGTATTTTTTGAGTAAACTTTATTTAATTAACTGTAGGTAATGTAATACACTATGTATGAATACTACACAAGGTTACCATATTTTGTTAAAAGATGGGCTATGGGTTATATAAAATAAATCTCTTCCAGCAAATTTTTCTCAGAAGTAAATTAGTAATTCCGGTTCCGGCCGGAACCGGAACCGGAAAAATGTCAAATTCCGGCCGGAATTCCGGCCGGGCCGTGACATTAATTCCGGCTAACACCTCTAATATATATATATAATATATATTATATATATATTAATATATATATATTTTATATAGATTATATATATATATTATATATATATATATATATATAATAATAATATATATATATATATATATTAGATATATATTATATATATTATATATTATATATATATTATATATATATATATGATATATATATATATTCTTTCTTTCTTTCTTCACCTCCCTCTTTGCCCCAAGATTGGGGGTAAGGTTCTGTACAAGCATCGAAAAGAAAAGCAGTAGGAAAACATGACAAACGTCGAAAAGAAGCCAGGCCTACCGCCCCTCTGGACATTAATTACTGAGAGCTCGTCACAGACGAAATCCACCCAGAGCATCATAGGACCGCGACGGACCTCACTATGGTAAAATCGTCCATGTAAGGGTTCATCCCCTGGCCCAGCCGTGGGCCACAACCATCCCCCATACAAAACCCCGCCATTCTCTCCTACTATGCCACCCTTATTCTCGCCTCTGCCAAACTCACATTTTCTCCTTCCTTCAGACTCGTGCACCGATCATCCATCTTTCTCTTCGGTCTCACACAGCCGTCGGTTCCCAACACACTCTCACATATACATCCGCTTAACCAACGACTATCATCCCTTTCACATGACCAAACCATCTCAACAGACTTTCATTATTCTCTGATTTACCCCTTCTTCACACCACACCACTCGTCTTAGCGTTCAATCCTCACTTTATTAATTCTTTCCACACCTTAGCACGCCCCTAAGATGTCCATCTGAAACACATTGAACCTTAGATCTATACTTCTTTTTATTCCAGACCATAAGTCTCACTTACCATACAATAACACAGTAACAGACATACCCTCATGTAGACCTAGCGCACTCAAGACTTAGGTCCCTTACATTCACCAACGATTTAATTGCACCAGCCACCTTCCTGCATTCACACTTTCCTACTACACTCTTGCATCATCCGTTCCCTTCTCATCCAACACATTACCCTAAATATTAAACTCAGACACTTGCCCCAGCTGCTCATCATCTAACGATAACTTCACACTAGACTCCTCCGCACAACCATAACCTTACTGCTTATCTACGTTACTTTAAACCCCTCCTTTTTACATACCCTGACCAAATCTCTCCACCAATCCTCTCAAACTCTTCTTCAGACTTCAGACAGCGCACCAATCATTCCGCAACAAAGGGTAGGCACCTCCACTCTCTCCATCTCTATCATTCTAAACCATTCCTGCCATCCCCACCTCGAATTCTTTCAAACCCCATCCATATACAAAATTAATAACCAAGGAGACATAACACAACCCTGTTCTCACTCCGCTTTATTATCCTAAAACAATCACCAATTGACACATGTTATTCTTCACACACGTCTTCACTATCGTATACATACTTTTGATTCCATTCAGAAGCCTACCACCAAAACCATATATCACTAATACCTGCATAAATCCCCATTAACTCTATCATACGCCTGTTGTAAACCTTAAAACCTAAATATAATTTAATTCTTCTTTCCCCTCATTTTCTCCATATTGTTCAATGGGTAGATTTGCCACCACATCCTCTACCACTCCTAAACGCACTTGTTCTTCACCAATTCAGTCCTCAGTCACTGCGACGCAGCTCTTTCGACCAAAATACCAGCCTATACCTTCCCTACAACACTCAATAAACTATCCCCTATATAATTTCTACAGTTCCCCTTGTTCTCCCCTACCCTTATACAAGGGTCTATTACCGCTCTCCTCAATCCCTTGGAACTATCACCCTCCAATAAACGCTTTATTTACACACTCCAAATCCAATCAATCACCATCTCGCCTCCGCTCTTGTTCATTTCACTCATTTCACCAGAATTTCAATCTATACCTGCAGATTTTACCATTCTTCAAACTTTTCTCACCCGTACCCGATTACCTCCTCCCGTACTAATAACGGATCCGCAAAATTGAGGTGCGTTGTTTGGCCTTCTTGGACCATCGAGAAAGCCTCACACATCATAAACCTACCTCAATGCATTACTGTAAAGTTGCAATTTCTCGAAGTGTTCTTTCCACACTCCCCTCAAATCCATTTTATCAGTTACAAAAGCACCGATTCCCTATTCATTATTCGTGAGCTCGAGAGGTGTCCCCTTAGTGTCTCATTCTTAACCTTTTCGCGCTTCTTCAGAGAGCTTCCTTATGTGTGTTGTATGTCCTCATTCACCTCCTTCAAGACTGTTCATTGTGTGCTGCGTCGTTTGTGTTTCACCTAATAACGGTGAGTACGTCGTTATATTTCTTTTTTCCTCCTTATAGTATTCCAAGGCCATTCTTCTTTTTGAAACGTTCATCATGCTTTATGACATTCAAACCACGCTTGCTTTTTACCTTTACGCGTGGTGTGTGCGAGCAGTGCGCTTGTGCTGTTGAGTCGCATTCGCTGGTTAACTTGTTGAGCTGTTCCTACGTTTAGCACATCCACAATACTTCCTGTGTTTGCGAGTGTAGCAGAGTGTGCTTGCTTCATTTGCCCCCAGATGTTGATTCAGTATCGAAGCTTTGTTCAATCAACCGATGTTACTAGGTGCTAGTGCTTTTAATGATGCTTATCCTTATGGTTCGTGTGCTTGTGCTCACTTAACGGTTCTCACTCTTAATTTTTACCTACTTCCATTTCGTATCACCTTCCTCTCCATCCAGCCCCCACTAACTTTATATTATATATATATATATATATATATTATATATATAGATATATATTATATATATATATATATATATATATATATATTTATATATATATATATTATATATATATATATAGTATTATATGATATATATATTATATATATATATATTACAGTTGTCCACCACCACTCACGGCAGAGCCCTAGTCAATTAGGGGGGGCTGTTGTACGGCCTCAAAATTTACCACCTAACTCAAATTACGGGGATGAGCACAGACGCAGGCGTTAAAGTGAGGGAGATTAAATTCATCAGGAAGCGAAATGGAAGAGAATTCCACAGAACAGAGGTGGCACGAAAGAAGGAAAGCACCACCAGTGAACTAGCTGGACGTACCATAAAAGCATAAAACATGAAAACTCATGCGCAGATTGACAGCACCCCAGTGTTACGAGGGCTTCGTTAGATGGGGGGTGGCACGCGAGTGATAAGTTCCCTCAAACACCTGCCGCTGCTGTACCTATAGAAAAGAGATAGAGCACCGACATCGCGCCGCAAAGATAGAGGATTAAGTGACAGTGGGAAGTACAGAACAGTTTATAAGCCTTTTTGCCCTTGCTTGACTTCTACCAAAAGCCGGTGTGAAACCAAGCCCCCAGATAATGAGAGCAGTACTCATACAAGGGCGGATGAGGCCTTGTATAGCTGGGAGAACTGAGAAGAGGAAAAAAGTCTCACCAGTCTAAACCAGACTGCCAAGTGTCTTTGAGCCGCCTAGCAACTTGTGATGTTGAGGTTCACGTTGTTCTATGTTAAGCCAAGGGTGTTAGTTTGCAACAGGAGAGGACGAAGAGAACCGCGAAAGAGTTAGGAAAGTATAGAAGGCTTCCTTGAGAGAGGGAGATTTGTAAAAGTTGGGTTTTAAAAGAATTTGAATTCAACAAGGTTGAGACGACCCCAACCGGAAATTTCTATCCAGATCAGCGAGAATAGAATCGGAAAGTTGAAGGACAGGCAATTCTAGAAGTAAAAGGGGGAGTAGAAGTGAACATGAGTGAAGAATGAAGGGTTCGACGTCATCGCATAGGGGGATAGAGTTAATGTGCGGTGAGATCATTACTGAAAAGTAGGAGATAAGACAGGACCCTGAGGAACACACCACTTTTGACAGAAAAGAAGAAGTCCCATCGAACAAACAGCCGAAATGAAGCGATTTGAAAGAAACCAGACATAGCTAAGCAAAAGAGAAGGAGGAAACCCAAAGGAGGGAGTTGGAGAGCAGTGACGCGCCATACCCGGTCAATGCTTTGGATTTTTTCAAACGCCACAGCGCAAGTCTCCCCGTAGTTCCTAGAAGCGAAAAACCATAAATCGGTTAAATAGGAAAGTATATCGCCAGTAGACCTTGAACGCCGAAAGCCCGTACTGGCGATCGGTAGAAGTGAATGAGATCCCAGATGATCTAAAAATGAGAGGTGAGAAGGGTTTCAAAGATCTTCGATAAGAATCCAAGTGAGAGCTATAGGGCGATAGTTAGAAAGATCAGAAAGGCTTCCTTTTTTCGGAATAGGTTGGATCAATACATGTGCGTACTTCCAACACTGAGGCAAACTGCTAGTATTGAGAAAAAGAATATAATTGAACGAGGGGCGGGGTCAGCACGTAAGCACATTCCCTCAAAACTCGGAGGAATGCCATCCGCGCCCGCCTTTCCTAACGTTCATAGATTTCATAGATTTCAGGAGCCCATGCATCTGATCAAATGTAATCCAGGCAAAAAGCATAGGCACCTTGAGAGGAGGAGGGAGGAAGAGGAATGCACAATCGGCCAGGGTTGAGTTAGAGGAAATAGGAGCCGAAGAGATTGGCCTTTTTAGTTGAAGAATTAGTGACAAAACCATCAGAATGAATAAGAAGAGGAAAGACAGATTTGCAAATGTTAGGGATGTTTATCTCAATAGGCCAGAAAGATATGTCAAGTAGGGAGAACCATTATATATATAATTATATATATATATATATATATATAATATATAATATATATATTATTATATATATATATATATATATATATATATTATATATTATATATATATATATTATAACTATATATATATATAATATATACTATATATATATATATATATATATATATATATATATATATATATATATATATATATATATTATATATATATATATATTTATTATATCCGGGCTTGGGTGGAGAGGAAGGTGATACGAAAGGAAGTAGGTAAATTACGAGTGAGAAGTTAAGTGAACAAGGAAATAAGGATAAGTATGTAAGAGCGCTCGAGTAAATCGGTTGAATGTGAACAAGTGATACTGAACAAATCTGGGGGCAATGAAGGAAGCAATTGTTGTAGTGCAAAGGAAGTGTGTGTGGATGTGCTAAAGTAGAAGTAAGAATGTTAACGCGATGTTGCGAATGAAGAGGTGATCAAAGCGGTTAAAGGTAAAAAAGAAGGCGTGGTTGAATGTACTAAAGCAAATGATGAAAGTTTCAAAGAAAGATGCTTGGAATTAATATAGAGGAAAAAAGAAATACTAAAGGTGCATACGTAGGAGAAACAAGAGGTAAATGAACAGTTGGAAGGGGGATGAATGGGACATTAATCTGGTTAAGTAGAATCTGCTTCTGAAGGGAAGCGCGGGAAGGTTAAAGAGATGAGAATAAGGGAAATTGCTCAAATAATGATAGGGGATTGGTGCTTTTGTATACTGATGAAACTTCGAAACTCCACATATTAACAGTAATGATGAGGTGTTAGTGAATGTGTGTGGGTTTGTGGTGCAAGAGGAATAGGTATTTTGGGAGGGAGGTTATTAGTAAGGAGGATGTAATGGGTAGAGTGAAAAAAGGTGAAGAATTGGCAAATCTTGCAGGTATAGATGAAATACTGGTAAATGATCCAAGAGCTCGGCGAGGATGGTGATTTGATTGGATTTGGAAATTGTGCAACAAAGCTTATATGGAGGGTATAGTTCCAAGGATTGGAAGGAGAGCGGTAATAGTACCCTTATATAAGGGTAAGGAGAAAAGGGCAAAAACTGTAGGAATTATAAGGGAATAAGTTTATTGAGTGTTGTAGGGAAGGTATATGCTGCTATTTTGGTCGAAAGAGTGCGTCGAAGTGACTGAAGGACTTGATTTGGTGAAGAACAAGGTGTGTTTAGGAGTGGTAGAGGATGTGTGGATCAAACTTTACATTGAAACAAATATTGAGAAAAGAGGTGAAGGAAGAATAAATTGTATTTAGGTTTAGGATTTGAACAGGCGTATGATAGAGATAATAGGGAAGCTTTATGGCAGGTATTGTTGATATATGGTGTTGGTAGTAGGCTTCTGAATGGAATCAAAAGTTATGTATGACGATAGTGAAGAGTGTGTAAGAATAAATGGTGTCAATGGTGATTGGTTTAGGATTAATAGCGGAGTGAGACAGGTTGTGTTATGTCTCCCTTGGTTATTCAATTTGTATATGATGGGGTTATGAAAGAAAGAGGTGGGGATGGCAGGAAATGGTTAGAATGATGGAGATGATGGGAGGGTGCCTTACTTTATATGGCGGATGATTTGTTCTGTGTGGGCGAATCTGAAGAGAGTTTGAGAGATTGGTAGAGATTGGCAGGGTATGTAAAAGAGGGTTGAAAGTTAAAAACGTAGATAAGAGTAAGGTTATGTTGTGAGTGAGGACAGTCCCAGTGTGAAGTTATGTTAGATTGTGAGCAGCTGGAGCAAGTGTCTGGGTTTAAATATATATTTAGGGTATGTGTTGAATGAGAAGGGAACGGATGATTGCTGAGTGTAGTAGGGAAGTTGGGAATGGCATGAAGGTTGCTGGTGCAATTAAATCGTTGGTTGGAAGTAAAGGGACTAAGTTTTGAGTGCTCTAGGGTCTTACATGAGGGTATGGTGTTACCTGTGTTATTGTATGGTAGTGTGACTATGGTCTGGAATAAGAAGTATAGATCTAAAGTTCAATGTGTTCAGATGGACATCTTAGGGGCGTGCTAGGTTGAGAAGAGATTAATAAAATGAGGAATGAAAGCGCATTAGGAGTTGTGTGGTGTGAAGAAAGGTAAATGAGGAGAATAAATGTGAAAGTTATTGAGAATGGTTATGGTCATGTGGAAAGGAATTGAATGATGTCGCGTTGGTTAAGCGATGTATAGTGGGAGTTTGTGCGAACGACCGGCTGGGAGGCCGAAGAGAAAGTGGATTGAGGCCCGTGAACGAATGTCTGAAGGAGGAAATTTGAGTTTGGCATTTGCGGAAGGAATAAAGGTGCATTGTAGGAGAGAATGGCGGGTTTTGTATGGGGCATGGTTGTGGCCCACCTGGGCCAAGGATGAACCCTACATTGACGATTTACCATAGTGGGGTTCCGTCGCGGTCCCATGAAGTTCTAGGTGTGGATTTTCTGTCTGTGACGATTTTCACTAATTAATGGTACAGAGGGGGCCGGTAAGGCTGGGCTATCTTTTCGACTTGTGTCGTTCTCCTACTGCTTTTCGTTTCCGATGCTTGTAGCGCACCGTTACTCCCAATCTTGGGAAAAAAAGGTAGATAAAGAAAGATAAAAAGTATATATATATAATATATATATAATATATTATATATCTATATATAAAGTATATATATATATATATATATATATAGGTATATATATATTATATTATATTATATATTAATATATATATATATATATATATATATATACAATATAAAATATTTTAATATAGACGTTTCGTTTTTCGTCAATTTGTGCTTTCGCTCTAGTAAGGATTGCTGACACAGTTTAGCACGAATTTTTTTGCAAAAAACGACCGCGATTTCTTACGAAGTTTACTTTGTTTACAAACAAATGGAATCAGCTGTTGTGATGGAACCCATCGATTTGGAATAATTAATTTTGCTTAGCTAACATTTGATATTCAAAATATATTTTAAAAGTTGTGATGGAGTTTATCCATTTGTAAGAAATTAGATTTAAAGCTATTTTATTGAATGAAACATTCATCCATTCAAACGGGCCTACCACGACGTGCCATATTGTTTGTTACATTTTTGCCTAAGCACGTCCTAAATTCGACATTTTTTACGATTATGCGCATAGTTTGACAAAAATGAATGCAAACTCAAGCTTTCTTCAGTTTCGTAAGCACAAAATGCAAAAACGAAAACGACTTTACAATACAGCAGTTTTCGTTTTGCAAT
>JABUQX010041353.1:15000-17500 GCA_015478945.1 Trachelipus rathkii | reverse complement strand
TATATATATATATATATATATATATATATAGTATATAGATATATATATATTTATATATATATATAATATATATATAAATATATATATATATTATAGATATATATTCCAAACATCCCATCCGCGGATGTTAAAATCAAACATCCGCATCGCTTGTGATGCGAAAGCGGATGTTACCTGAATCACTAATATATATATATATATATATATATTATATATATATATTAATATATATTATATATAATATATATATATATATATTATATAGTAATATATATATATATTAATATTATATATATAATATAATATATATATTATATATATATATCAGAGGTGGGCACTTCCGCTTTAGTCCGCTAGTCCGCTCCGAGCGGACTACAGAAAAGGTGCGGACTAGCGGAGGTGCGGAATCTTCAGGAAATTAGCGGACTTGTACGTGCGGATCAAAAAAAAGTTTCCGCTCTTTTGTTCGCACCTTTTAATGAAAAATGGAAAGCTATATTTACTATAAGAATCTTAGCTGGTTATAATAAAAGAAATATAATTGTAATTTAGAAAACTAATTATACTTTTAGTCTAAGGCTTTTATTGTTTTTAATAATTAAACTTCAAAAACCAATCTCCAACCTCCTTTAATGGTACCATTTATAATAAATAAGATTAAAATTGAATTTTTTTTTAGAAGAATGGCTCATTACCCATCTATATCTTTAAGGTATTATAGTTATTACATATAATAACTGGGCAAATCTAAATCAATTCTGTGTAAAAACCCAATATATATATATATATATATATATATATATATATATTAATATATTATATATTATATATATATATATATATATATAATATATATATATATATATATATATATATATATATAATGCTTTAAATATATATTATATATTATATATATATATATTATATATATATATATATCCTATATATATATATAATATATATTATATATATTATTTATAGATATATATATTATTATGATTATTTTTATTATTATTTTCAACTTTACCACCGCTCCCAGGAAGGGTCAAGACCCTGTCAGCTGGGCCAGAACTCTTCTGAATATTCGTCTATCTTCCAAAACTTCATCTTCCCTCATCTCCTGCATCGACGGCAATCCATGTCTTCTCAATGAGTCCTCCACCGAGCTTTCCCATCTCTTCCTAGGTCTTCCTCTTGGTCTCGTTTCCTCCGGTCTCCACTCGCATCTCTTCTTGGACATTCTACCCTCTTGCATCCTCTCCAGGTGTCCCCACCACCCACCACCTCAATCTGGCTGCATCCATTTTATTCAATATAATCTTCACTCTAACCTCTTCTCTTATTCTTTCGTTTCTCTGGTCTGTCTCTTCTGTATTTCCCATTATCGCTCTCAAAACGTACATCTCGCCCGACTGTATTCTATTATCTTTTGTTATCGTATTCCATGTCTCTGCTTCATGTAGTAAAATCGGTATTAACACACCTTCAAATATTACCCATTTCACTTCCACACTCACTTGTCTATCTTTCAGTATTGGATACACTGCTCTCACTGCCCCCCATATGAGCTATTAACCTTGCTTGTGATTTCTTGACATTTTTCCTCCCTCTCTTCAAATACTTTCCACCCAAATAATTTACATTCTCACCATCCTTTTCTCAGTCCCCTCCACCTCTATTCTCAACTCTCTCCCTCCTTCTTCTCTACTGAAACACCATGATCTCCGTCTTTTCTGTGTTTATAGTCAAGCTAGCCTCTCTCAGCCTGTTGGCAAAAATTATCACTACTCTCTCAACCCTTGTCTCCCTCTTCGCTTCCAGGCACGCCAATCTCCGCATAAGCAAAAATTATCACCGTCCCCAAATCTCCGATATCTTCTCTCACCCTCTTTATCACTACATCCAGATACTATACAAACAAAATTGGTGCAAGACGATTCCTTGTTTAACCCCTGTTCTCACCTCGAACCATTCCTTATTCTGAAATTCTGTTCTTACATTACATTACTATTCCTGTACAAACTCTCAAGAGCTCCCTCTCAACTTTCTACCCACTGCATATTCTCTCTCCCAACACTCTCACAGTCTCTCTCTAAGTACTGAATCGAAAGCCTTTTTCAGATCTATGAAAGCTATATATGCTCGTTTGTTGAATTCCCATACCTTTTCCAACGTAATTCTCAGAGCAAAAAAGAGATTCGTTGTGCTTCTGTTCTTTCTATATCCGTGCTGCTCTTCCCCCAGCCTTGGCTCTGCTACTATTCTCAACCTTTCTCTAAAATTCTATCATATGTTTTTACCAGATGGTTCAACAAGGAAATTCCCTGTAGTTTTTTACAGTCTCCTGTGTCTCCTTTCCTTATATATTGCACTATAATTGCTTCCCCATCCTTCTGGAACTTCACTCTCGTTCCAACACCTATTAAACAGTTTCAAAATTTCTTCTTTCATTTTCTCTCCTCCCTCTTTTATCAATTTTATGGGTATCCCATCTTCACCC
>JABUQX010041353.1:0-7500 GCA_015478945.1 Trachelipus rathkii | reverse complement strand
CGTTTACGGACCACAAAACATGTCTCTCATTCCATTAATAAATGCTTTCATATTCATTATTATTATTATTATTATTATTATTATTATATTATTATTCTTATTATTATTATATTATTATATTATATTTATTATTATGAGACTAGAGAGGAATCAAAATTTATCGCATTAAATAGATTCGGAGGTTGAAACCCTGACCCCCCTGTCTACAGCCTTTATCTATATATATTATATATATATATATATATATATATATATATATATATATTATATATATAATTATATATATATATATATATATATTATATATATATATATATATATATATATATATATATATATATATTATATATATATATATATATATATAAAATATATATATATATATATATATTATATATATAATTATAATATATATATAATATATATATATATATATATATATAATATATATATATATATATACTAGATATATATATATATATATATTATATGAAGAGAGAGAGAGGAGAGAGAGATGAGAAGAGAGAGAGAGAAAGATAAAAAAAAATTTAAATATTTTTTCACATAATCTCATAGTGATGGGACTATTAATCGTCATCGTCATCGGCAAATTTCACCATTGTCCCATCACTAATATATATATATATATAAATATTATATATATATATATATATATATATATAATATATATTTTATATATTATATAATATATTAGGGAGGGCCGGATAGTGAATAGCCGGATACCGATACCGGATATACCGGCTGGAAGTAAACCGGATACCGATATCCGCGGATATCGATCGGATATCCGGCAGTCTGTTATATATAATATATATATATATAGTATATATATATATCATATATATATATAATGATATATATATATATATATATTTATATGTATTATATATATTTTTATATATAGATGTATATAGTGCAGGGGGTGCTCGCGAGTTAGGTTACAGCGGTTTTTGTTATCACCGTCCGGAGTTTAAGTATGAAAATGTCTATGGATATTAATTCGATTAGTTTAATTCATTAAGGAGGATGGGATATGTTACGGTTGGTGTCTGCGCACGCGCAATGCGAAAACCGCGCACAAACATGCGAATGTCGAATAGATTGATATATTTTATGGCACTTCTGTTGAAATGCACATAAAAAAATGAGGTGGGCTCTTCCTCTCGACATTTTTTGATACGGTTGTTTGTTTCCACGCAATGTACCCATAACGCGTCAATGTTACCAACAATAGTTTTAAACGTGAATGTGAAAAGGTTGTTTGAAGAAAACAATGTTATTCAATACAGCTCATAATATCGATACATGTAATGTAATAACGTTGTTAATAGTATCATAACAAATTTACACTTATGAATCTTATCCACAGCATGCAAGAAGGGAGAAGAACGTCAGGTCGTTTCAACTTGTACATACAGTATTTACAAATGTTGTTCGAAGACGCTTCCATCCAAGCGAATACATGCCTCAGCCCTCTGGCGCCAGGTTTCATTGCATGCCAATGACAGTGATGCCGGGTTGATTCCCCTACATGCGTTGGTTATTCGACGGCGAAGATCATCGGGCGAGGTTACTGGGTTATTAAACCAAGCGTACACGGTATGTTTGAGATACCCCAACAGAAAGTAGTCCAGTGGTGTTAAGTCGGGTGAACGCGCAGGCCTTGGAAATGGACCAGATCTTCCGATCCATCTTCCCGGAAAGGTTCTGTCGAGGTAGGTCTTCACAATAGCTGCATTATGTAGCTGGGTCACCCATAATGTTGGTAATATATTCTTCGTGTCTTAAAGGTATATCACTCAGGAGGTCAACAAGGACAGTCTGCAGGAAATGGAGTAACGCTGTCCTGTCAAATTTCCCTCAAGAAGTAAGCCCCGAATAATCCTACTATGGGGTATTACCACACCAACGGTTGAGAGTATGAGACTAGTGAATGCTTTAGTGAATGTTAATATGGGGTTTTGTTTCCGCCCAATGTCTGAAAGTTCCACCTGTTATACATAACCGTTATTGTAAAGCGAGATTCATCGTTCATAAATATTTTCCACATAGTCCGGTACATCCATTAGAAGGCATTCAATGACAGCCAGGAATCCGTGTCGCCCTTTGGTGGTCTCCACGATGCAAACCATGCACAATGTATGGTCTATATGGATACATGTTGGCATGCAACACGAATCCGTCGTAATGGTTTCTTCGATATTCCCAAGACCGAACTAGCCTGCCGTAATTAGGACGTTGAATTTTCATGGGTGTATAGCAGAAAGTCCAGTTCGACTTCGAATGTACGGACACGACCCCCCTCCCGTATGTGATGAGGGGTTGAACTATCGACACTATACCTTGAAACCGTCTGTAAACTTTATGGAATGCCATGTGGCTCGGCGATCGTCGATGTGGATAACGTTGTCCATATTCTGCAGCAGCTCTGTGAGCATTCCTGTTTGCGTAATGTACACCTCCAACATGTCACGCTTTTCGTCCTGCGTATACTGATCACGTGGCATGTTTCAAATGTATCGGCTCTGACTAAACAAACCACTCTGTAAGTTATACGTTTCACTTACACTTTATTACGCGATAATTTGTAGGATTATGACTATTAACCTCCATATGATACTGTTAGTTGTGTTGACACATTGCACATGACCGTATTATATTAGGCCTACATATCAATGTAATCTAAAAGGTTATGCATTAGTATTTAATTTAATTCCTTTGTTAACTGTATCGGCTATTTTTAAATACAATTGGATATTACCTATTGTATTAACCTAATTATTTCATATTGAAACGTTTCGGCTTTTGTAGGCACATGATGTCGTACGGAGACGTCTAGTTGCGTGGAAACGAAACAATACCATCGTGCAAATAATGTCGAAGGGAAGAGCCCACCTCATTTATTATGTGCAATTCACAGAAGCCATAAAAAATACATCATCCCATTCGACATTCGCATGTTTGTGCGTGGTTTTCTATTGCGCGTGCGCAGACACCAACGTAACATATCCCATCCTCCCTAATGAATTAAATAATCGAACTTCTTTCTATTCATACACATTTTCATACTTAAACATCCGTACGTTGATACACCGTTGTAACATAACTCGTGAGACGTACATATATAATATTATATATATATAATTTATATATATATATTATATATATATATATATATATATATATATATATATATTATTATATTATATAATATATATAATATATAATCAGGGTGGCCGTTCCGGCCAATTTAGCCGCAATTCCGCAATTGCGGGAACCATAATAATTGCGAATTGCGATTGCAAATATTTGAAAAAAATGTTGTGGAATTGGCCAGTAGCGGATTGGCTATATCACATCCCCAATTTAATTCCACAATTCCGCAATTAGAGGTACCAAAAAAAATTGTGGAATTTCAGCGGAATGCCAAAATTTATAGTCCACAAATTTTTACACGTTGGCCATCTTTGTACCTCTGGCAGCAACACAGAAAATCGGTATTTTTTGCATTCGGTATTTTATTAAAGTTTTTGTAAATAAGTAATAATTAACAAAAACTGAAAGGCTTAAAATGCATAATAAAAGTTTTAAATATATATATATATATAATATAATATATTATATATTATATTATATATTAATATTAAATATATATATATATACTATATATATATATTATATATATATAACTATATCATATATTATATATATATATATATATATATATATATATATATTATATATATATTATATATATATATATCATATATATATATATATATATATATATATATATTTATTATTTTTTCAGAATTAAATATTTCCCCCAACGAGGAAGAACCTACTAGGAAGTAATTATCCGGTTATCCGGCCGGATAACAATGATATCCGGCCGGAATACCGGATAGTCAAAAACTTGGCCGGATAGGCCGGATACCGGATAGTTGCCGGAATATCCGGCCCATCCCTAATATATATTATATATATAATATATATATATATATATATATAATGATATATAATATATAATATATATATATTATATATTATTATATAGATTATATATATATCTTTATCTTTATCTTTATCTTTTTTTTCCCCAAGATTGGGAGTAAGGAGCGCTACAAGCATCAGAAAAGAAAAGCAGTAGGAGAGTATGACAAATGTCGAAAGAAAGCCCCAGCCTTACCGTACCCCCTCTGTACCATTAATTAGTGAAAACTCGTCACAGACAGAAAATTCCGAGGGATTGGGGTGAGAACAATAGTAGTACTAGGGGTGTACCGCGAACTGAAATTTTCGGCCTTCCGGCCGGTAACCGGGAGATTTCTAATAATTCCTTTAACATAAAGAAATGCTTAAAAAATATTCTAGATAACTTTCAATATAAAATTTATATTATATATATATATATATATATTATATATATATTATATATATATATATATAATATATATATAATTTATATATTATATATAATATATAATATATAATATATATATATATATATATTAATATATATATATATATATTATATATTATATTATATATATATATACCGTATATATAATATATATTATATATTATATATATATATAAATATATATATATAGATTATATAACTATATTATATATATTATATAATATTAATATATATATATATTATTTTGATAAAAGATTTTATCATTAATTTGATTAACGAATTTTTCGATAATAATAACCTCACAAAATTGTTTTAGAAATGGCCATCATTTCGTTAAAAGATTTAGGCACTGTAGCTAATGTTTACAAATCTTTAATATTTTGAAAAAATGCCACAAAAAAATAAAACTAGGTAGTTTACCAAAACATTTAATACAATGCCGCTTCATAAACATATGAAAATCATCACCGAAGAGAATATCTGGAAGTCAAAATTTGGATAGTAAAAGGAAGAATCCTGTATTTTCTAGAACACTGGACACCCCAAATAGAGAAAGATCGAAGCCGTGAAACAAGTGAGTCTTGAGGAAAATTTCTTCCCACCCAAAATTGCCATATTCAACTCACCCCCAAATTACAGGCAATTCATCAGAAAATAATAAATTTTATTCCAATGAGTAACCAACCATTCACAATCTCTGAAGAGCAGGGACTCATAGAACTTGTTGCCCATCTTCAACCAAAATATATTATTTCTAGTAGAAAATATTTTTTTGTAGAGATGATGATGTTACCAACTTCATACTGTAAAATTGAGATCAGCTGTATTCGAGAATTTATCTAAGGCTGATCAGATATCATTAGTACTCCAGATATTACGGATACTAAATATTCAAAACGAGCATTTATTTCTTTAACTACACACCGGCTTACGAGAAAGTTTAAAAAATTGACAATGTATTCCATTGCAATATATATATATATATATATATTATACTATATATACTACTAATATATATATATATATATATAAATATATATATATATATATCATATATATGTAATTATTAGATATATATATATATTAACTATATATATATATTAATATATATATATATATAATATATATAATATTATAATATATATAATATATATATATAAATATATATTATATATATATATTATATATACTATAATATATAATATATCATATATATATATATATTATATATATATATATAATATATATATATATATATATATACTATATTATATTGGTGGGGCTTCTGAATGGAATCAAAAGTATGTATGAGGATAGTGAAGCGTGTGTAAGAAAAGATGGTGTCAAAAAATGATTGGTTTAGTATTAATACCGGAGTGAGACAGGGTTGTGTTTTGTCTCCTTTGGTTATTCAGATTTGTATATGGATGGGGTTATTGAAAGAATATAGAGATGAGGGGGTGAGCAGGAAATGGTGTAATGAATGATGGTGGCCCATTGAGTGGAGGGTGGCCCTAACCCTTTATTATATGCGGCATGATTTGGCATCTTTCTGGCGGAATCTGAAGGAGAGTTTGAGAGGAATTCGGTAGATGAATTGGCCAGTGGGTGTGATAAAAGGAGGGCGTTTGAAGTAAACATTAGATAAAGAGCAAGGTTTATGGTTGTGACGGGAGACAGTCCTCAGTGTGACTGAAGTTATGTTAGATGCGTTGAGCAGCTGGAACAAAGTGGTCTGAGTTTTAATATTTAGGGTATATGTTGGATGAGAAGGGAACGGATGATGCAGAGTGTAGTAGGAAAGTTGTAAATGGTCAGAGAAGGGGTGGCGGTGCAATTAGATCGTTGCTGTGAATGTAAAAGGGACTAAGTCTGGAGTTGCGCTATGTAGTCTGGCATGAGAGGTATGTTGATACTGTGTTATTGTCTATTAAGTAGTGAGACATATGGTCTGGCAATAAGAAAATATAGATCTAAAGTTCGAATGTGTTCAGATGGACAATCTTAGGGGTGTGCTTGGTGGTCGAGCAAGAATTGTAAAATGAGGAATGAGCGTATTAGAGATTTGTTTCGGCGTGAAGAAAAGGGTAAATGAGATAATTAAATGGAAAGTGTGAGATGGTTGGTAATGTCGGAAAGGATGATGATGGTTAGGTTGTTAACGGATGTATAGTGGTGAGTGTGTTGGGAACGACCGGCTCGGAGACCGAAGAACAAGTCGGACTTAACTCTCCACCGACCAATGGAATGTCTGCAAGAGAGAAATGTGAGTTTGAAAGCGCGAAGAAAGGTGCATGATAGGAGAGAATGGCTGGTTTTGTGAGGAGGTATGGTTGTATCCCACCTGGGCTGGGGGATGAACAGTAAACTTGACGATTTACCATAGTGAGGATTCGTCGCGTCCCGTGAAGCTCTAGGTGGATTTTCTGACTGCGACGAGTTATTACTACATAATCGGAATAAACAGAGGGGGCGGATAAGGCTAGTGGACGACCGGGCAGGAATTTAGCCGGGCCGGGGCGGGCCGGCGGCGGCGGCCGGGGTTACTAAAATTAGAAATGTAAGTCAAAAACACCTGAAAGTCTGAAAACTTAGGATGGAAAAATTAAATATTAATTTCAATTAATAATAATTTAATTTACAAAAAGAATACATTTAATTATATGTCAATTAAATAAATATTCCGAAAGAAATTTTTTAGAAAATAATTGATTTCCTAGAAGAAATAAGTTGATTATTAAATATATATATATATATATTATATATATATATATATCTATATATATATATATATAAATATATATATATATATATTATATATATATTATTATATATATATATATATATATATATATATTATATAATATATAATATATAATTATATATATATATATAAATATTTATCAATATATATTATATATTACCATATATATATATATATATATATACTATATATATATATATATATATATAATATAGATATACCACACTAGCAATATAGATTATTAAGTAACCCATATATAATACACACCCCAGCATATACTATATATCTTCTG